>JXCR01113606.1:76200-104313 GCA_002079205.1 Phalaenopsis hybrid cultivar | reverse complement strand
AAATCATCCTTAATTAAACTTTTAAGGACTCACCAAAATACAACATAGAGTTAGGAAAATCATGAGAACTTTACTTTTCCTGCTCTTCATAAAGGCCCTCACATGCATTTTTAAGTTTCAAGTGGTGGAACGAGAAGACTCGCCAAGTACACTTTTACAGTTTATAGTAACGTCTTTCTTGTGCCTTTTCCTTACATGCTTCTCTTTATGCTTACGTTGTTTCTTTTTTATACTTGTGATTACCTACTTGTATGAAAACAACATAAACTTGCATGTTAACCAAAACCAAAGCCCAAAATCAAAACAAAAATCAACCAAAATAAACCCACCGCCACAACATTCAAAATATAAAACAACTCAAAATTTAATCACAAACATCACACAAAATTACAATTGCAACTAAATTAAGATGTCTCTATCGGATGATCGGGAATCCCTTGGGGGAGGTAAACTACGGTTGCTAATGAGGCTTCCCATGGTCTAAATGAATTTATGGAACTCATTAAGTTGGGTTTAGTAAGTTCATTTGGACTATGTAAATCCAATAGAAAATAGTGGTTCCGGAACGAGGGAACCGTAGGATCCTAACTAACACTAAGTGAATCCAATAGAAAGTAGCGGTGTCGGAACGAGGGAACCGTAGGATCCTAACCGGTGTTCACCCTAATCAACTTTAACATGCCCCCATAAAATTTAAAGAACTTCAACCATAAGGCCACCTGATTTGACATCAACTTTAATATGCCCTCATAAAATTTAAAGAATTTCAACCATAGGGCCACCTGATTTGACATTATAACTTAACACACTAGAAAACTGAAACTCGTCGCGGTGAGGAACTTTAAGCTAGCATGGTGGGCAGTACGACCATCTTCAATAGCAAAACCTGTCTTCCCCAGCTAGACCAATCTTCCTTCCTTAGGCTTAAACAACAAAGCCATGGGACTTCGAGGTTGCTTGCTTATGCAACGTAAATTCTCACATCATCTTTAGGTCTTTGCATAGCCCTGCTATACAATATAAGCTTTAACTCATCTTAAGATTTCGAGGTTGTCATTTGTCACGACCTAAATTCTCATATCTTCCAGGCTATTAGTGTGATTATTTCACACAAATATAAACCCTAACTAATAACATTGGCAGAATAAAACACTTAAAGTTTTCTCCTCTAAATTTAAACGAAACATTAAGATAGCTTGGGAAGTCACCGAGGTTCTCCTCTAGGATCCAAGACATCCCTTAGTTCTTCCTCCTTTGGATTCTACAATAAAAATTTCCAAATTGGAACCAATCCCCTTTCACACCTCCTAGTCTGATCTCATTGAAAAGTCCTACCCTTTGGAACTCCTTGAAGATAATATTTTCTGATTTTTATCGAGAGTCTTCTTAACTGACTTTGGTTATTTAAGATGAAATTAATTATAGGGGCTTGCCCTTATAGGAAGCATTCTGAACCATATAAACCCTATTTAATCTTTTATATTAAATAGGGGAACTTGTCGGCAAATATAAAGATTTCGATAAACCCTATTTAATCCTTTATATTAAATAGGGGAACTTGTCAGCAAATACAAAGGTTTCATAAACCCTATTTAATCCTTTATATTAAATAGGGGAACTTGTCGGCAAATACAAAGGTTTCATAACCCTATTTAATCCTTTATATTAAATAGGGGAACTTGTCGGCAAATACAAAGGTTTCGCAGACCCTATTTAATCCTTTATATTAAATAGGGGAACTTTTCGGCAAATACAAAGGTTTCGCAGACTAAACAGCATATTTTCCTTAGTTTATTTGATCAAGCCTCATCCTCAAGTCTTGTGTTAATCCTTCGGGATAGATACAAGATTTGAGATACAATGCTCTTTCATTTTAAACTATGAAAAAATGGGTTCAGTTTGATTTCATACTTCAATGTCCTTCTGAAGCGAGCGACGGGATTTCGATTTCGGCGACCGACAGCTTCTTATGGGCAACTCCCCAAAATCCCCCGAAATAGAGCTGAGAGCTAGCCATTACTTTGAGCCAAATTTATTGATCAACATTGTGTAGGTGAATGTTATGAAGATTTTTGCTGAAGGATTAAAGTTATTTTGAGTCCAATTGGAAGCTCAATTTGAAGGATTTTGGGATTTTGGTCAATTTGGGCATAATGGACTAAATTTGGGTCTATGTTGGGCTAAAGTTGGGGTAAGTCTAAATTGATGGTTTAAAATGGTCCATAGGAATGTCATGAAAAGTTTTCAACTTGAATTTGGTGCCAATTTTGGGGTTATGACATTCAATTTGGTGGGATTTGGAGACATAGCTAATTTGGGGCAAATTTGGTGATTTTTGGATTTGGGTCAAAATTGATTAAAATTGAAGGTTCAACAAGGCCGATTGAAGGTTAAATTTGGTTTTTAAGAATGTTATGAATATTTTAGGGTCCAAATTGAGGCAATATAGTAGGCTATGGGATTCAATTTGTTGAGATTAAGTCATAAGGCCAAAATTGGGGGTTTTGAATTTAATCAAAATTGAGCTAAAAGCTCGGACCAATTAGGCTTGGATTTGGTTTGGATTGATCAAATGAAAGATCAGTTTGAGTTTATAATTGAAATTGAGGGGAATTGGGCTCAAATAGATGGAAATTTGAGGTGAATTTGGCGAAATTGGGCATTTAAAGGTAATTTGGGGGTTTTGGTCAAAATGGTCAAATTGGCCAAATTTGGGTCAATTGAAGCGTCCAAATTGGTTTTGGAGACATTTCAAGTGATTTTAGATGTTTTGGAAAAGTTTGGGCCACCAAGGTTTTTTTTGTAATTTGTTCAAATTTGGGGCTATTTTGGTAAGTTTGATAATTTTAGGTGGTTTGGGAAACTTGGGTATTTTCAAATGGTTTGAAATGATTTTTGAACCAATTTAGGTATTTTGGGTGAATTTCAGGATTTTGACCAAATTTAAGGTATCAAGGGCATTTAGGTAATTTGGGTGGATTTAGCGGTAATAGGCCAAGTTGGACATTTTGGTAAAATTGGGGTGCCAACCACCTCATATGAGCCATGAACAAATGAAATCCCAATTTGGGTCCTCTATGTACTCGTCTTAGCTATACCATAGCTTATGGGTAGTGGGTTTAGGGGACCATCAACATGAGTCTCCCAAAAGATAAAGGGATCTAAGTCAAAAATTTAGGTTCAAAGTTTGTGAGTGATTGTGGGTGAAAGTAAGTGAACTAACTCCAGATCAAAACACATGGTCAACCCTAAGGTCAAGCGGTCCTATGGGAACTCTCTTTGAGATCCTCCATATTGATCCCAGCTGCTAAGTGCTAGAGGTAAGGACCAATATGTGGAACTTCAAGTCGAGCAAGGAGGAGTTTAGAATATCTAATGATGAGGGTTCCTTCTCTAGTTTTCTAGGAATAGTCAATTGGAAAGTCCTATGGCTAGACCCTGGGCTACAAAAGAGGGAAAACTAAACCTCAACCAAAAGTGAGGTCAAGAGAAAGGTAACAAAAACAAGAGATGTGCTAAATTTCTGCATTCAACAAATGAAGGCTGTAGATATTGGTGCTCTTAGACTATGTAATGCTTAGAGTATAGCCAAGAGTTCTAAAGATAGTGGTATGGGATACCTTGCCTGATTTTCACTTTTTGTCAACAGTCAGGAGTAGAGTTTGATAGAAATAAGGAAAGGTGCAGCCACAAAAACCAATTGAGAAACACACTATCCAAAGATTTGAATCATTAGCTGAATCCAAGAGTGGAGGTAGTGCTAGACCCTCAACATCTGCTACAGGGCCATCTATTTCTAGCTCAGCTTCACTTGAGAACATCATGAAGCAGCATATGATCCAAAAAATAGATATTGTAAATTTGTAAAATAGGATTGGAGGGTTAGAAGCATGGAATGCATATAACGATGAATATCAGCATACAAGAGTTCATATTGATATAACATATCTGGAGGCCATGATTAAATATCTAAGGGGTGATTATAATGTGGAATTTTGAACTTTCCCCAATTTTACTCCTTACGTGTTGGATCATGAAGTTGAAGAATAATCAGAAAGAATAAGAAGAAGAAGATGATGATGATGAGGAAGGGGATGATGACTGATGTTTTCAGTAGTTTGTTATGTTTGTTTATTATTTTGATTGTTTGAGTATTTGTACCTTAAAAATTTTGTGATAACAACTTTCATTTATTGTTGTACTGTGGACTTAACTGTAATAGAAATTGTAGATTTTAATTTTTCAGCATTTTTAGTTATTTTCAATTTTTATTTATGTTTTTAATTCTTAGTGAATCCTTTTAAATATATTGGGTTTCATTTAATGTTTTAAAGCCTATATTTTTAAATATATAAAGTTAGCACCTATAGTAAACTAGAGTCTAGTTTCATATTCACAAATCCTCTACATGTTAGTTTTATTTTTATACATTTACTACTTTCTTTCACCTAAATTTTTTTTTATTATGAACATTTTTAATTACTTAGAAAAATAATTTTTGGGGAAAGAAAAATTTCTTTTAAATTTTTTTTTAAAAAAAGAAATAAACTAAATTTTATTTATTCTCAGTTAAATATATTTTTAAAATTAATTTAACATGACCTTGGATGTGGGGGTTTAAATTTAAATGTCTATATTTATTTTTATAAATATTATGTTAAAGTTAGGTAAAAGTTTTTAAGAATGAATGTCAATGCTAAAGTTAAAGATATTTAGTATGAAAGGATAAGAGTATGTTTTTCTATTTAAAGTAAATGAAATTGTATTCTTAAAGTACTAAGAATTTTAGAGTTTCATTTAGGTAGAAAAGAATGAGACTATGAAAAATCATCAAACCTAATATGAATTTATAAAGTGGAGAAAGGTAAGAAGTTATAAATTTAAGAAGAGGAAAGTGAAGTACAAAATTATTAAAAGCTATCCAGATATTGTAATTCTCACTTGAAAAAGAAAATAAATGAAAGAATTGAAAAGATCCTAAGAAGTAAGAAAAAAAAGAAAATAAAGGAAAAAAAAGAAAAAAAATGTGAGGAGAAGCTTGAGGAGATGTCTAATCAAAAATTGGCTTCACTTGAATCAACTTGAGAAAAAGACTTTATTACATTTTCTAAACTTATATTTGAGTATTAGCACCCTTAGTAGTAAATTTTCCATGAACTTCTTTTTCATATGGATATTGTAAGTATCCTTAATATATTAAATTATAGTTTTTATGAAATGAATGGAGGTTCAAAAATCTTAGATATGATTACTAAGTATTCTTATACTTATAATTTTAATCTAAGTTATTAAAAGTTTTTCTTAAATTATATTATTTTATTTATTAAAAAAAAGTATAGGAGTTTATAAGTTAATCTCTATCCTAAGTCAAATTTTTATGTAGTAAAAGAGTTACTTAAGGACAAGTAACAATTATGTTTAAAGGATTTTGATACACTAAAATAATTTGTTTTTTTAAGTATACATTTTATGCTTATTTTTGGTGATATTGCAATTTAAAGAAGGGTATTTATGTTTTTGTTGTAGGTATATCAATTTTAGGAAATTGGAGCAAAAGTTGGAAAAAGAAAGATACATGAAGCCAAAATAGAGAACTCTGTGATTCTGGTGCCTGGGACGACAAAACTGGAGCCTAAAGCGCCAGAACCCAGAACAACACAAACTTAAACAACTTGGGAACTGAAGCGCCAGAATCAGCTCTTAAAGCGCCAAAATCAGCTCTTGAAGCGCTAGTGATGATATTTGATGAATTTTGTGCGTATTTTGAAGGTTTCAAATATTTCAAACATCCCATGGAGTGACTCAATGCATTTAGACACTTTGGAAGGCTCTTTATTGATAAGATATGTCTCTTGAATGAATGGACATATTTTTTGGAATTCAAAAGCTGTGACTTTTGGAGAGAATTTGGGAGGGAATTTTGAATTCTGTTTTAGAGAAAGCAACCATTAATTAAAAATGACAAGGAGTCTAGGGCTAACAGAGGTTTGGTGGAGAGAGAGAGTTTGGTGGTGGCGTTAGAGAGAGAGTGAGGGACTTGGAAATTTTCTTCTTGGTTGTAAGAGGAGAGGGATAGTGAGACATTTCCTCTTCATTATATTTTCAAGAGAGAATTGAGAGTGCTTGTAAAGAGGGAAAGTGCTTAAAGAGAACATCTAGGAATTTTCATGAGGAGTGTGAGATAAGTTGTGTCTTATATTTCTTTGTTTTGTAAACTTATTTTTATAGTTTAAATCCGTGTTTTGTCATTTCCTTCAAATGAAATCAAAGTATTCTTATTTATCCTTCTCCCTACTCTTAAATATGGTTTCGTGAAGATTTGATTTTATTTTATACTGTTTTAAATGTTAATAATTTGTGATGATTTGAACTGAACTTCATTTACTTTTTAATCTAGTCAATTAAAATGTCAAAATGTGTTGAGAAACATATGATCCGAAAGGACTATGATTTCTACAGCATGGTGAGAGTCGCACTCAATTTTAAGGGTGAGAATGTTATCCACGGGGTTGAGGGAAAATAAATAAAGAAATATACCTTTTTGGACATAAAATTAGATTTTAAGGTGACAGATAAAAATCTCAAATTTGGTTTTGTTGCATTGAAAATAATGCAAGATTGTTACTCCTCGGCTGAGGTAGAAGTGAGAGCTTTGGAGTGAGAGCTGGTATCTTATATATGAAAATAATATGCTATTTTAAGTACCTATTCTATGCCTATTCTTTGTGATATTGCACTATAAAGAAGGGTATTTTTGTGATTTTGTTATAGGTATATCATTTTTAGGCATTTAGAGCAAAAATGACAAAAAAGGACTAAATATGCAGCAAAAAGAGCCAATTTTGGATTTTGGCGCATCATGCGTCAGATTGGCGCACGATGCGCCTAAATCCAGAGAGATGTATGATGTGCCAGATCGGCACATGATGCATTAGGGATGACTTTTTCAGATCAAGCCGATTCGAGACAAATTTTGCGNAAGAAGAGGAAAGTGAAGTACAAAATTATTAAAAGCTATCCAGATATTGTAATTCTCACTTGAAAAAGAAAAGAAATGAAAGAATTGAAAAGATCCTAAAAAGTAAAAAAAAAGAAAATAAAGGAAAAAAAAGAAAAAAAATGTGAGGAGAAGCATGAGGAGATGTCTAATCAAAAATTGGTTTCACTTGAATCAACTTGAGAAAAAGACTTTTTTACATTTTCTAAACTTGTATTTGAGTATTAGAACCCTTAGTAGTAAATTTTCCATGAACTTCTTTTTCATATGGATATTCTAAGTATCCTTAATATATTAAATTATAGTTTTTTATGAAATGAATGGAGGTTCACAAATCTTAGATATGATTACTAAGTATTCTTATACTTATAATTTTAATCTAAGTTATTAAAAGTTTTTCTTAAATTATATTATTTTATTTATTAAAATAAAGTATAGGAGTTTATAAGTTAATCTCTATCCTAAGTCAAATTTTATTGTAGTAAAAGAGTTACTTGAGGACAAGTAACAATTATGTTTGAAGGATTTTGATACACTAAAATAATGTGTTTTTTTAAGTATACATTTTATGCTTATTTTTGGTGATATTGCAATTTAAAGAAGGGTATTTATGTTTTTATTGTAGGTATATCAATTATAGGAATTTGGAGCAAATGTTGGAAAAAGAAGGATAATTGAAGCCAAAATATAGAACTCTGTGATTCTGGTGCCTGAGGCGACAAAACTGGAGCCTAAAGCGCCAGAACCCATAACAACACAAACTTAAACAACTTGGGAACTGAAGCGCCAGAACCCATAACAACACGAACTTAAACAACTTGGGAACTGAAGCGCCAAAATCAGCTCTTAAAGCGCCAAAATCAGCTCTTGAAGCGCTAGTGACGATATTTGATGAATTTTGTGCGTATTTTGAAGGTTTCAAATATTTCAAACATCCCATGGAGTGACTCAATGCATTTAGACACTTTGGAAGGCTCTTTATTGATAAGATATGTCTCTTGAATGAATGGACATATTTTTTGGAATTCAAAAGCTGTGACTTTTGGAGAGAATTTGGGAGGGAATTTTGAATTCTCTATTAGAGAAAGCAACCATTAATAAAAAAGGACAAGGAGTCTAGGGCTGAGAGAGGTTTGGTAGAGAGAGAGAGTTTGGTGGTGGCGTGAGAGAGAGAGTGAGGGAGTTGGAGATTTTCTTCTTGGTTGTAAGAGGAGAGGGATAGTGAGACATTTCTTCTTCATTATAATTTCAAGAGAGAATTGAGAGTGCTTGTAAAGAAGGAAAGTGCTTAAAGAGAACTTATAGGAATTTTCATGAGGAGTGTGAGATAAGTTGTGTCTTATATTTCTTTCTTTTGTAAACTTATTTTTATAGATGAAATCCATGTTTTGTCATTTCCTTCAAATGAAATCTAAGTATTCTTATTTATCATTCTCCCTACTCTTAGATATGGTTTCGTGAAGATTTGATTTTATTTTATACTATTTTAAATGTTAATAATTTGTGATAATTTGCAATCTGAACTTCATTTACCTTTTGATCTAGTCAATTGAAATGTCAAAATGTGTTGAGAAACATAAGATTCGAACGGACTATGATTTCTACAGCATGATGAAAGTCACACTCAATTTTAAGGGTGAGAATTTTATCCATGGGGTTGAGGGAAAATAAATAAAGAAATATACCTTTTTGGACATAAAATTAGATTTTAAGGTGACAGATGAAAATCTCAAATTTGGTTCTGTTGCATTGAAAATAATGCAAGATTGTTACTCCTCGGCTGAGGTAGAAGTGAGAGCACTGGAGTGAGAGCTGGTACCTTATATATGAAAATAATATACTATTTTAAGTACCTATTTTACGTCTATCTATTGTGATATTACACTTTAAAGAAGAGTATTTTTGTGATTTTGTTATAGGTATATCATTTTTAGACATTTGGAGCAAAAATGACAAAAAAGGACTAAATATGGAGCAAAAAGAGCCAATTTTGGATTTTGGCGCATCCTGCGTCAGATTGGCGCACGATGCGCCTAAATCCAGAGAGATATAAGATGTGTCAGATTGGCACATGATGCACCAGGGATGACTTTTTCAGATCCAGGCGATCCGAGACAAATTTTGCGGGAATTTTTAAAGGGACACTTTTTCTACACACCTCTTGGAGTAATTCAATGCATGTAGACACTTTAGAAGGTTCTTTTATGAACGGATTTGACTCTTAGATCAAATTACACATCTTTTGAATTCAAAAGAGTTTACTTTTGGAGGATGTTTTGGAGAGAATCTTAAATTCTTTTACAAAGGAGGCTGCCCAAAATAAAAGAAGAAGAATTGAAGAGGCTAACGGGGGATGAAAAGAAGAGGACTTTTTTGTTGTGGCTTGAGAGTTAGAGAGAAAGAGAGAAGAGGAGATTTTCTTCTAGGTTTACAAGAGGAGATAGAAGGTGAAAGATTTCTTCTTCATTACATTTCTATGAGAGAATTAGGAGTGATTGTAAAGAGAGAAAGGCTAGGATAGAACTTTTAGGGATTTGNTTTGCGAGAATTTTTAAAGGGACACTTTTTCTACACACCTCTTGGAGTAATTCAATGCATCTAGACACTTTATAAGGTTCTTTTATGAAGGGATTTGACTCTTAGATCAAATGACACATCTTTTGAATTCAAAAGAGTTTACTTTTGGAGGATGTTTTGGAGGGAATATTAAATTCTTTTACAAAGGAGGCTGCCCAAAATAAAAGAAGAAGACTTGAAGAGGCTAAGGGGGGATGAAAAGAAGAGGATTTTTGGTTGTGGCTTGAGAGTTAGAGAGAAAGAGAGAAGAGAAAATTTTGTTCTAGGTTTGCAAGAGGAGATAGAAGGTGAAAGATTTCTTCTTCATTACATTTCTATCAGAGAATTAGGAGTGATTGTAAAGAGAGAAAGGCTAGGAAAGAACTTCTAGGGATTTTCTTGGAAAGGATTGTGAGATAGTTATATTTTTATTTCTTTTATTTTGTAAAATTATTTTTATGTATAAAATTTGTGTTTTATTGTATCCTTCTCATGAATTATGAGTAGTCTTTTTTATCCTTCTCCCTACTTTTAAGATATGGTTTTGTGAAGAATAGATTTTATTTTCTACTATTTTAAATGAAAATAATTTGTGATGTTTTGAACTCTGATCTTCATTTACTTTTTGATCTGACCAATTAAAATGCTAAAATTATTGTGAGACATATGTTCTTAAATGAGAANTATGGTTTTGTGAAGAATAGATTTTATTTTCTACGATTTTAAATGATAATAATTTCTGATGTTTTGAACTCCGATCTTCATTTACTTTTTGACCTAACAAATTTAAATGCTAAAATTTTCTTGAGACATATGTCCATAAATGAGAAATGATTTCAACAACATAAAGAAAATCACATTTGATTTCATGGGAGAGTATGTCATCCATGAGATTGGGTGCAAATAAATAGAGAAATATACTTTTGTCGGATGCAGAATTGCAGATTTTGAGGTAACAATTTAAAACCCCCAATTTGGATCAGTTGATTGGAAACTAAATTGAGATTGTAAGCCCTCACAGAAGGGAGTAGTTGGAGCTCTGGAGTGGCTTCCGGTATCCTCCCAGCCTAGCCACAGAATTAGGGACCAAACTCTGGATTAGTCAATGCTCTTTATAGCACTCTGAATATGATAAAGAATAGTATTGTTCCTATTTGGCACAAAACAATTTATATATATTTTTCAAGTGATTTCAATTTCTTCACAAAGCATATACTCATTGTAAAGGGGAAGGATGCTTTCTTAAATTTGAAATTTCCATCACAACAAAAACTTTGTTTAATTTTTGCTATTTTACTTTTTCAAAAGTTTAGTATTTAGTTTAGTTTAATTTCTGTAATATTACATCTGCATTTAATTAGCATTCACCTAAGTAGTCCATTTTCAAATTTCACACTTCACTTTTATTTTTGTTTTTATTATAAAATAATTTCCATAGTTTACTTTAGGATTTTCTTACTTCCTTGTGGGATCAATATCTAGGACTCCATTAGAGCCCTTTATTAATTCCATGATACATATAATTATGTTGATATTTATGAGAGATTTGGCAGTTTAAAAGAGTTTTAAGGGATAAATTATATTTATAAAAAGAGTTTTGTTAGGATTTTATTGCATAATTATTATAAATCTACCTGCATCAAGTTTTTGGCGTCATTACGTGGTGTCAACTTCATAAATATTTGCATATACAAATCTCTATGTCAAGTTTTTGACGTCATTACCTGAGAAGTAATGGAAAATATTAGTATTTTACTTTATTTTATTTCAAAAAAATTAAAAAAAGAGTGAGTTTGTAGTTTAATTTGAACTTTTTCTTATTTTAGTGTTTTTTCTTAGTTTTAATTACTTGCTTTATTCATTTTGTGCGTTGTGTAAGTTCTAAAAATTTTATACCTTATAACCCTGAGTTAGAAAGAATTGTGAGAAAAATTTGAAAATAACAGAAAGAGAAAGATCAGTTTAGTAAAATGGCTTGCAATTTAAATAATGTTGGAAATGAAAATGAACATCATCAGAGACCTTTAAGAGATTATGCAAATTTTACAGGAGATGAAATTAATTTGAGTTCAAAATCCTACTATAGCTACAAATTCATTTGAACTTAAACTCACTATTATCCAAATGTTAAAAACAATCACTTTGGAGGAACAACTACTAAAAATCCTAATTTACACCTTGCTAGTTTTTTAGAATTGTGTGCTACATTTAAATATGATGGAGTGTCAAATGATGCTGTCAGACTTAGATTTTTTCCTTATTCACTAAAGAATAAAGCTAAGATGTGGTTAAACTCATTAGTACCTGGATCTATCAGAACACAGGGAGATTTATCACAAAAATTCTTTTGTAAATGTTTTCCACCTTCAAAAACTGCTAAGCTTAAAAATGATATCACATCTTTTTGTCAGTTTGAAGGGGAATCAATTTATCAAGCCTGGGAAAGATTTAAGTGTCCACACCATATGTTGCCAGATTGGTTAACAAATCAAACATTTTATAATGGGTTTGTTGGATCTCATAGAATGATAATTGACGCTGCTGTTGGTGGTTTATTAATTTCAAAATAATTCAATAAAACATATTCATTAATTGAAGAGATGACTACTAATAATTTTCAATGGCCATTGAAAAGGGTAAATCTAAAATGAGTAGCTAGTGTACTTGATTTTGATGCAGTATATATTTTACCTTTCCAAGTAGCTGCTAAATCAAAGAAGATAAATCAATATGGAATGAATTCATCTTAGACGGCAACTGTGCTTGAGGAGAACTCATTGGGACAAATGACAGAATCTCAATCTTCTTATGAGACTTTAAATGTAATAAACAGTCATTCTAATAATTCTTAAGCCAATTATTATAATCCTGGTTGGAAGAATCATCCAAATTTTAGTTAGAGTAATAATAATTATAATGCTACAAATCCACAATGACGAAACAACACTGTGAACCCATTGAGAAACTCCACTAATCAAGGGAACTAAGCTTAAAACCTTTATTACCCCCCAGGTTTTAATAATTTTCAGAGTAAAGAGAAAAATTTATCAATGGTAGAATTGATATTGCAGATGGGTAGTTTACAAAGTCAAGGAGCTACTATCAGAAACATGAAAAATCAATTGGGACTTATTGCTACCGCACTTAGCAATAGACCTCAAGGAACATTGCCTAATAATGTTGAAGTAAATAAAAAAGATCATAACAAAGAGCAAATTAAAGCTATTCAACTGAAAAGTGGAAAAGAATTAGGAAACAGAGTTCAACAAGAAGTTGAAGTTGAAAAAGATGAGGTGGAGAATGACCAATCTGGTGCAGATTTTCTTCATTTTGAAGCATAAAATCCTATTAAGCCAATGAAAATCACTATAGAAAGACCACCACCTACATTTCCTTAAAGATTAAAAAAAAACATAGAGATAATCAATTTTTGAAATTTTGGAAATTTTGAGTAAATTAACGATAAATATTCCATTGGGTAAAGCTTTGGAACCAATGTCATGCTATGTGAAGTTCATGAAGGATATACTTAATAAGAAAATGAAGTTTGTAGATAATGAGATTGTTGCACTTAACGAAGAGTATAGCGCTATAATTCAGAAAAATTTTCTTGAAAAACCTAACGATCCTGAAAGTTTTGCAATTCCTTGTGCTATTGGTGAACGATTTTATGGAAAAGCTTTATGTGATTTAGGAGTCTGTATTAATCTTATATCATTATCAATTTTCAGAAGGTTGGTCTTATAAGATATTTCACCTACAACTGTAACTCTACGGTTTGCTGATCATTTGATTATCTATCCTAAATGAGCTATAGAAGATATTTTGGTAAAAGTTGATAAGTTTATCTTTCCTGTGGACTTTATTATATTATATATGGAGGAAGATAAAGAAATTCCTATCACTTTAAGAAGTCCATTCCTAGCCATTGGAAGAGCTTTGATAGATGTGCAGAAAGGAGAACTAACTATGAGTTAGTGATCAAGAGGTTACATTTAATATTGCAAAATCAATGAGACACCCTGCAAAAGAGAAAGAGATTGAATGCTTCAGAATGGATATTATTGACTATTTAAGCCATGAATATTTTTAGAAAAAATTTAAAAGGGGATTTAAAAAGGAATATAAGGATTATCAAGATGAGGATAGAATTCAAGATGAATATATGGAAGTGAGTAAAGAAGTTATGGATTATGTTCAAGAAAGATTTGAAATATTAGATCCTACAAAAAGTAACAAGAATTTGATTTCATCTATTGAGAAACCCCTTGAATTAGAATTGAAAATGCTTCCTACATATTTGAAGTATGCATTTTTAGGAGATTTGTCTACATTACCTGTTATAGTATCCTCAGAATTAACTGATATGCAAGAACAACAGTTGTTAGAAAATTTGAAGAGATATAAAAAAGCATTTGGATGGACATTAGCTGATATTAAAGGAAACAGTCCTTCAATTTGTATGCATAGAATCTTATTAGAAGATCAACATGAACCAAGAGCTGACCCTCAAAGGAGATTAAATCCTATGATGAAAGAAGTAGTAAAAAAAGAAATTTTAAAATGATTAGATGCTAGAATAATATATCCTATTTCAGATAGTACTTGGGTTAGTCCAATTCAATGTGTTCTAAAGAAAGGAAGTGTGACTATAGTAAAAAATGAGCATAATGAATTGAAATCACCAAGACAACTCACTGGTTGGCGAATCTGCATTGATTAAAGAAAATTAAATTATGCCACCAGAAAGGATCATTTTCCATTACCCTTTTTGGACCAGATGTTGGATAGCTTAGTTGCGCATAAATATTTTTATTTTTTAGATGGATATACCAGTTATCATCAAATACCTATTGCTCTAGAGAGTCAAGAGTAAACAATATTTACTAGTCCTTTTAGAACGTTTGCATTTCGACGAATGCCTTTTGGATTATGTAATGCACCTGCAACGTTTTAAAGATGTACGATGTAAATTTTCAGCGATTTGATTGAAAAAGGGATTAAAGTCTTTATGGACGCCTTTTCTCAATTTGGAACTTCATTCAAAATATGTCTAAATCATTTAGAGAAAGTTCTAGAATGTTGTGAAAGACTAATCTTATATTGAATTGGGAAAAATGTCAATTTATGGTTGCAGGAGGAACTGTGTTTGAACATTAAATTTCAGAAAATTGCATGGAAGTAGATCCTGCAAAAATACAGGTTATATCAAACCTACCTCCACCTAACACAGTAAGAGGAGTTCAAAGTTTTTTAGGACATGCTGGATTTTAAAGGAGATATATTAAATATTTTTCAAAATTTACTAAACCTTTATGCAAACTTCTGGAGAAAGATACATAATTTGATTTTAATCAAGATTGCCTCAAAGCCTTTGAAACTTTAAAGAAAAAAATGATCATTGCTCTTATAATTGTTTCACCAGATTGGGAGAAACCTTTTGAATTAATGTGTGATGCTAGTTATTATGCAATTGGAGTTGTTTTAGGGCAGAGATATGATAAGATTTTTAAAGTTATATACTATGCTAGTAAGACTCTTAATGATGCTCAAATTATTTACACAATCACTGAAAGAGAGTTATTAGCTATTGTGTATGCTTTCGATAAGTTTAGGTCATATTTAATTAGAACTAAATGTGTTGTGCATAGTGACCATTCGATTATTAAATATTTGATGCAAAAGAAAGATGTTAAACTATGATTAATTAGATAGGTACTTCTGGTGCAGGAGTTTGATTTCATATTAGTCGATAGGAAAAAAATTGATAATCAAATTGTTGATCATCTATCGAGGCTAGAATAAAAGAAATAATAGATATGAAAAAAAAGGTTAATGAAACTTTTCTTAATGAAAAACTTTATACTGTAAAAGGATGAGAATTACCTTGGTATGCTGATATTATAAATTATATTATTAGAGGTATTTTACCATATGGATTCACAAAATAGCAGGAAAAAAAATTCATTCATGATGCAAAATCATATTTTTGGGATTATTCTTATTTATATAAGCAATGTAAAGATTTAATGATGAGACGATGTGTGGCTATATAAAGAAATTCAAGAGATTATTCAAAAATGCTATGATTTTGAATTTATAAGACATTTTTGGAAATGATAGAATTGTTGATAAAATTTTATAATCTGATTTTTATTGGCCTACTCTATTTAAAAATGTTAATATATATATCAAAACATGTGATCGGTGTTAGAGATTAGGTAATATTTCAAGAAGAAATGAAAAGCCTCTAAATTTTAATTTAGAAATTATAATTCTTGATGCATGGGGATTGGATTTTGTGTGACCATTTACACCCTCGTTCAGAAATATATACATATTGATTACAGTGGATTACATTTCAAAATGGATTGAAGCAATTGCTTTACCTCGATATGATGCTCGTAGTGTTTCAAAATTTTTAATTAAAAATATTTTTGTAAGATATAGAATGTCGAGAGTAATCAATATCAATGGAGGATCTCATTTTAGAAATGCAACAATTACAAGATTGGTGGAAAAATATAATATAGTGTATAAAAAAACAACTTCTTATCATCCCAAGACGAGTGGTTTAGCAAAAATATCTAATCGTGAAAGAAAGATAATTTTGGAATTGAGTATTAATCTTAGTAAAATGGATTGGTCTACTATATTAGATACTGCATTATGAGCATATAGTACAACCTATAAGACACCTACAAGAATGTCCCCTTTTAGATTAATTTTTGGGAAAACTTGTCACTTGCCAGTTGAATTGGAGCATAAATCATATTGGGCTATAAGAGAATTCAATTCAATTTGAAAGAAGCTGGTGAGAAAAGATTATTGCAAATTAATGAGTTTGAGAAAATTAAAAATGAATCATAAGATAATGTGAGGATTTATAAGGAAAAGATGAAATGATGGCATGATCAAAAGATAATAAAAAAAGAATTTGAACCTGGACAGGATGTTTTATTATACAATACAAAATTGAAATTATTTCCTGTAAAATTGAAGTCTAGGTGGAAAGGGCCATTTAGAGTTATAAAAGCCTATTCCTATGGGACAGTTAATATTGAAGACCATGAGACTGGAAGATTATTTAAAGTGAATGGGCACATATTGATATCATAATTTGATTGTCAAAGACCAGCTTTTAAAGAGACAGTAATGTTGGGTCACCCAGAATAAGGCTAGGAATGTCGGGCTGGCCATATTAAACTAAGTGCTTTGTGGGAGGCAACCCATTTGTATTATTTTTTAGTTTATTTTTAAGCTTTTTTGTTTGAGATATTTCACGTATATTTATGTTTATGTTCACATATATTTATGTTTATGTCTATATGTTGTATGTATATTTGATAAAATATTTAGATACATCTTTATTTTCCTAATTTTATGGATAAATTGAGAATTTATTGGATCAAAATCGAAATGGCAAAAATTCTGGAACTAGTGCATGATGCGCTAGATTGGCGCATGATGCGCCACTATCTAGAGAGCTGGCGCACGATGCGCCAGATCAACACATGATCCGCCGCAGTTCTAAAAATGTTTAAAATGTGTTAAATGGCTATTTGTGGTGGTTTTTGGCGGTTTCTTCTCCATATAACTCCAAAAATCTGACTCCAAACCATATTTTAGGGGGGAAAGAGAGGGAAGAGTCACCATTTTTCATGTCCTATGGCTTCCCACTATAGAAACTCTGCTAGATTTAAAATTTTCAACCGGAGAAAGCTCGTCAGTTTCAATGCACATAAATTACATGATCGAGCTCTATTGAAGAAGAGGCTTATCAAAGAAAGGGGATTTGTGAATCAAGAATTTAGCACGCTGAATACTTGAGTAGAAGAGACTATTGCGCAGAGGCGTTGGGAAGTGCTTTGTTACCCTACTGTCAATGTTGTTGTTCCCATAGTAAAAGAATTTTATGTAAATCTTCATGGGATCAACCGGGAAAAATTTATGTGCGAGGTAGGTTTGTGGAATTCACTCCTTCAAGAATAAACGAGATGTTTCTGATTGAAAATGTGTCTATCTATCATTATGCAAACTTTACCCCTCAAGAGAAAACATGAATGAATTCTATGGCTACGTTACGGATGAAGATGCTAAATGGGAGAATAGAGATAATGGAAATGTAAGTTTTCGTTCATCATTTTTAAATCCAATTTCAATAGCCTGAAACTTCTTTGTTGCATCGAAGTTAATGCCTACGATGAAAATTAGTAAGGTCACTAAGGAGAGCGTCATTCTAAATTATTGCATTCAAACCGGAAAACCTACTAATGCTGGAGCTATTATTGTGAAATCAATTTTGGATTTGATTGTGAATGGATCTACAACTGGACTGGGACATCCATCAACTATTTTCTTACTTTGTAGTCAAGCTCAAGTACCTTATGAATGCTTTGAAAAAATGCAACTTCCTTGGATGCCGATGGATCCAGAAGTCTACTGCAATTGTATTGGAATGGGCGATGAAAATGATATGAATGTACTGATGCATCAAGGATCTCAGAATTCATCACCTGTTCAGCCCTACTACAACTCGACTGCACTTTCAAAAAAGATCAAGAAGATAGAAAAAAATGTGCAGAATTTCATGCATGTGATTGGGAATATTACTGAAATGCTAGATCATCTAGATTGGATGCTGAATAAACATTTTGAACATAAAAGGTGCATTGAAGATGGATTTATACGTATGTTCAAGAAACATTCTTGGATTGACGAGAAAAATTCAATTGTTGAATTTTCATTTTGACCCTTCTATTATTTGCATGTGCACTACCAATCGATGGGAGATATCTAGGAGGACGATAGTGAAGATGTTGTTTGACCTTAATTTATGCACAAAATGTTTTGTTTAGTACTATTTTTTTTAGTTTGTTGTGTTGGATTGCCTTCCCTTAATAATGAACACTGTCTATGTTTATATTTTGAATTTTGATGTTTAGATTTCAGTGTTAGGATGTTGGTTCGCTTTAGAACACTGAATTGACGTTTGTTGGCTTGAAAAATTTTAGTTTGTAATAGCACAAATTTTATATATAAATGTGAGTTCTATGTTGTTTGTGAAAGTTTGGTGTTAGTGTGATGTTCATTTATGCTTAGAAAGTATTTTTTGAGTCATATAGAGGTTGACATAAAGTGGTATGGAGCAGATTTCCACAAGAACCAAAATCTGGAAAATTTGAGCTCTGGCGCATGATGCATCAGATTGACGCATGATGCGTCAGATTGGCTCATGATGCATCAACTTACAAAGCCTTGACACATGATGCGCCAAATTGGTGCATGATGCGCCAAAGTTCTGAATACGCTATATTGCCTAGGAAACCGTAAAATCACACAAACAAACTCCATTTTCGCTTCTTGAGTCATCTTCTACCTTAAAACCTTGATCTAGCGCTTCACATTGTGGGTAAAAGAGAATGATTTGAAGGCTAAACATAATAGATTTAATCTTCTCTTGGTATGAACTTCACTTTAATTAAAAAAATTTTATTTTCACGCATGATTTTGGGAGATCCAAAAATTGGAATTTTTTATGAAAATACTTGAAGAAAACTCATGGTGAAAAGTTTCTTACCAAATAACCTTGCCTGAGGAGTTAGATTTTTGATGTAGTAATTTATTTGGAAAAGAATTGTTAGTTTTAAAGCCCAACATAGTTACAATACTCAGATGTAGACCAAGAGAATGATCTAAGAGAAAGCATTTGCAAACCCGAGTGGTGAGGTTGAAAGACTGATTCTTGCCAGAAATTGGGAAAGATTTTGCTACTTCACTGTTGTAGCAATTATCCTGATGGTTCAGGAGTTTTATGCAAACCTGAGATGTACTACTGAAGATCATTTCCTAGTTAGAGGTAAAGAAGTTGAATTTACTGATGATCGGATCAATAGTTTTAATGTTTTGAGAGTTGTATTTTTAGATGAATATGCTGCATTTGTTATGACTGATTCATCACTGGAGGAAGTGATTGCATTTTTGACTGATAGAAGAGGGGAGTGGAACAAGATAGTTAATTTCCATGTTTCCTTGTTGAATATTTAGTCAAAAATATGGCACCACTTCATTTTTTCCAGACTATTGCCAACAAATCATTTGACTTATGTTACTAAAGATAGAGCTATGCTAAACTATTACATTCAGAACTTGAAGGCAATATATGTTGGTGCACTTATAGTTTAACATGCTTGGAGTATAGCTGGTAGTTCTACAGCTTGAGAATTGGGATACCCTACCTTGATTTTCATTCTATGTAAACAATCAAGAGTAGAATCCCATAGAAATGAAGAGAGATTGCAGCCACAAAATCTGATCGGGAGACATATGACTCAGAGAGTAGAATCATTTGTTGAGTCTAGGAGTGGAAGAAGGGATAGGCCCTCTACATCTGCTGCAAGGGCATCTACTTCTAGATATGTATCACTTGAAGGTATTATGGACCAACTGATGACTCAACAGATGGATATAGTAAATTTTCAAACTTAGTTGGGAGAGATAGGAGCAAGGAAGACATATAATGATGAGTATCAAAAAAGGAGAGTTCAACTTGATATTGATTTTAAGAATATCATTGTAAGAAACCTTATGGGTGTACCTAATGTAGACTGTCCTGCTTTCCCCAATTTGACTCCCTTTACTCCCATTCATGATGATGATGAAGAAGAAGAAGAAGAAGAATCAGACGATGAAGCAGAAGGAGATGAAGATTGGTGTTTTATGAGTCTAGTTTAGTTTTTTTTATGTTTGTTTGTTGTTTGTGTTTGCATTGGGATGTACTTTTATTTAATACTTGTTATAGTAAAAGAATTTTTATGTTGTGTTGTGAACCGAATCTGTAATAGTAATTTTAAACTTTCACTTTTTGCTGCATTTTTAGTATTTTCTGTTTAGTTTTTTAGTTTTTTATTATGTTTTTAATTCCCAGTAAGCTCTCTAGAATATATTATGTTCTATTTAATGTTTTAAAGCCTTTATATAGTTTTACAGTTAGTACCTGCAATATACCAAAGCACAGGTCAGTTTTTATTTTCATGCATTTAGTGTTTTCTTTCAACTGTTAAATTTTATATTCAAAATATCTTTAAAGTCATTTTAAAACATAAGATTGGGGGGGTGAAAAAATTATTTTAAAAAGGAGTAAACTAAATTTTTTTTTTCATTAAGTAACTATATTTCTAAAATTAATTTACATGGCCTGGATATTAAGATTTAACTTTAACTAATTATACTTCTGTTTATATGTATTATGAAAAATTTAGGTAAAGAATTTTTAAAAATGAAGGTCAATTCTAAAGTCCAAGGTATTTAGTATCATAGGAAAAGACTATGTTTTTCTATTTAAAGTAAAGGAAATTGTATTTTTGAAGTGTTAGGAATTTTAGACTTTCATGTAAGAAGAAAGGAATGAGACTTTATGAAAAATCATAAACTAATCTGAATTTCTAAAGTAAAGAAAGGTATAGAGTTTTGACTTTAAGAAGAGGATACTGAAGTTCAAAATCAATAAAGGCTATCCAGATATAGTAATCCCCACTTAGAAAAAGAAAAGAAAAGAAAAGAAAGGATTGAAAAGATTCTAAAATAAAAAAAAGAAAGAAAAGGAAAAAAAATTAAAAATAAGTGAGGAAAAGCTTGAGGAGATGCCTAATCAAAAGTTGGCTTCACTTGAATCAACTTAAGGAAGGAGCTTTATCAAATTTTTTAAACTTATATTAGAGTACTAGTAGCATTCCTAGTAAAGTTTTCAAGAAGTTGTTTTTTATATGAATGTTCTAAATATCCTTAATATGATGAATTGCAATTCGTCTTGAAATGAATAGAGATTCAGAAATCTTCAATTTGATTGTTAAGTATTCCTAGACTTAAAACTTGAATCTAAGTTATTAAAGGCTTTTTCTTAAATTTTACTATTTTATTTATTGAACTAAAGTATAGAAGTTATAAGTTAATCTCTATCCTAAGCCATATGCTTTTATGTAATAAAAGTGTCACTTGAGGAAAAGTAATATTTAAGTTTGGGGGATTTTGATACATGAAAATAATATACTATTTTAAGTATATATTTTATACCTATTTTTTGTGATATTACACTTTAAAGAAGGGTATTTTTGTGTTTTTGTTGCAGGTATATCATTTGCAGGCAGTTGGAGCAAAAATGACAAAAAGAATGAAATTTGGAGCAAAAAAAGCCAATTTTGGAATTTGGCGCATCATGCGCCACAATCTAGAGAGCTGGCATATGATGCGCCAAGGATGAATTTTTCAAATTAAGACTGTTCGAGACAAATTTTGTGTGAATTTTCAAAGGGACATATGTTCTACACACTTTAGAAGGTTTTCTTACGAAGGGATGTGACTCTTTGATCAAATGACAAATCTTTTGAATTTAAAAGTGTTGACTTTTGGAGGAACTTTTGGAGGGAATTTTGAATTCTTTTCTAAAGGAGGCAGCCTAAAATAAAAGAAGAAGACTTGAAGAGGCTAAGGGGGCAAAAAGAAAAGGCTTTTTGGGTGCGGCGAGAGAGTTAGAGAGAGAGACAAGAGGAGATTTTCTTCTAGGTTTGTAAGAGGAGAGGGAAGGTGAGAGATTACTTCTTCATTAAATTTTTAAGAGAGAATTGGGAGTGATTGTAAAGAGAAAAAGGCTTTGAGAGAACTTCTAGGGATTTTCATGGGAAGGATTGTGAGATAAGTTGAATTTTTATTTCTTTTGTTTTGTAAACTTGTTTTTATATATGAAATTCATGTATTATCGTGTCCTTCTTATGACATCTGAGTAGTCTTCTTTATCCTTCTCCGTAATTTGAAGGTATGGTTTTGTGAAGAATAAATTTTGTTTTCTACAGGTTTAAATGATAATAATTTGTGATGATTTGAAGTCTGGTCTTCATTTACTTTTCGATCTGGCCAATTGAAATGTTAAAACTTGTTGAGAGACATATGTTCTTAAATAAGATATGATTTTTACAACATAGGGAGAATCACATTTGATTTCGTGGGAGAGTATGTCATCTATGGGATTGGGTGCAAATATATAAGAAAATATTTTTTTTTTGATGCAGAATTGAAAATTTTGAGGTAATAGATTAAAACCCCCAATTTCATTCAGTTGATTGGAAACTAATGCAAGATTGTTAGCCCTCAGGGGAGGAAATAGTATGAGCTCTAGAGTGGCAGCCGATATCCTCCTAGCCTAACCACAGAATTAGGGACCAAACAATGGATTAATCAATGCTCTTTATAGCACTTGGAAGAGGGTAAAGAATATAATTGCTCCTGTTTGGCACAAAACAGTTTGTATATATATTATCAAATGATTTCAATTTCTTCAAAAACCTAGACTCATTGTAAATGGGAATGGTGCTTTCTTAAATTTGAACTTTTTGTCACAACAAAAACTTTGTTTAATTTTTACAATTTTACTTTTGAAAAGTTTAGTATTAAGTTTAGTTTAATTTCTATAATCTTATATCTACATTTAAATAAGCATTCACCTAAGTACTCAATTTTCAAATTTTACACTTTAATTTTTTTTTTTTATTATTATAAAATA
This sequence comes from Phalaenopsis hybrid cultivar, assembly GCA_002079205.1. Taxonomy (NCBI): domain Eukaryota; kingdom Viridiplantae; phylum Streptophyta; class Magnoliopsida; order Asparagales; family Orchidaceae; genus Phalaenopsis; species Phalaenopsis hybrid cultivar. The sequence continues at coordinate 81,205 of JXCR01113606.1, read as the reverse complement.
ATTTCTTAATTTACATTAGGATTTTCTAACTCCCATGTAGGATCGATATCTAGGACTCCATTAAATCCCTTTATAACTTAAACGACACGTACACTTATGTTGATATTTAGAAGAGATTTGGCAGTTTAAAAAGTGTATTAAAGGAAAAATTATATTTATAGAAGTAGTTTTGTTAGGATTATATTGCATATTTATTATAAATTTGCCTGCATCAAGTTTTCGGCACCGTTAAGTGGTGTCAACTTCATAAATATTTGCATATACAAATCTCCTTAATAATATCCTCCCAACCTAATTAGGGACTAAATTTTAGATTAGTACATATTCCCTTTACACTTGAAACAGGGTAAAAAATAAGATTGCTTCTATTTAACACAATAGAATATATATATATATATTAGAGGAAAGAGGAGTTTATGGCTCCTTACGTGTTAATCACAAAAGATGGGTACAAAAAAGGGTTGGGAAAGGATCCCCCACTAAAATAACCAAAAAAACATACATAACGCACACGTTAGGGTGTTCCTTAGCCCGAGTACAATCCCAAACAAAACACTCAAACCTAGAAAATAGAAAACTATGAGATAACACATGTATCTCAAAACAAAATAACCTCAAACTATAAAACAAAAACATGTAGGAAAGCAAAAATCCTATGCCAGCAGGAGTGAAATCTGAAAAGAAATGCAACCCAAAAAGCCAAGCCTCCAATATTGTCCCATGATAGCGTGGAGAAGAGAGTTGCAGCTCAAAACGAGCAAAACCGGGCTCCACCACCTGCATAAAGCCAAATCCAGATGTTCCAACTGAAGGGCACCATAAGTCAAATATTGCAAGTTTTAATAGCCATCCAAAATATAACAAAAATCAGAACCTCCCAAAATCCGATTTTGGGAGCCATAATTATCGAAACTGAGCAGTCCAACCCCAAATAACCTCTCTGCCAAAAATTTAAATCTCCTGTACCAAAAAGGCTTCAAAATCTCCCAAATCCACAAGCCCTAATAAAAGGTGCATCTGTAGAATCCCCATTAAGTAAGACCTGTAAAGGCAGAGGTGGAAGAGTACCAACAAAAACCTATAAATTATGAGCAGCAACATTGGCAACCCAATTGGCCGGCCTATTTCCTTCACGATGGATGAACTTCCAAGAAATAATAATATTAGAGGATAGGCGTTTAATTCTGTTAATGTAATAAGCAATGGCCCACATCACCATGGTAGCATAGGTTAACATATCAACAATAGATTTAGAATCAGTTTCAATCTGAATGTGGTGCCAATTTAAATAACCAGCAATAGCAACAACCATTAAAATTGCATGGGGCTCAGATTCCAATGGGGAGTCCAAATAACAAGGAGACCCAAAATAGACATGTCACTTTCCCTTATCATCTCGTAATCCCACCAAAACCAGCCCTACCATGCTTCCAACTCCCATCTGTATTAATTTTGATCCATCCAGAAGGAGGAGGAAACGAAAACACAAGAGTTGGGATATGAGAAACCCGGATTCGGTCTGGTAGAGAGTGGCCCCGAGAGTGAAAATGAGATAACTTAGAATAAAAACTCTCCTTCATACTGTAAAAGTTATATATATGGACGCAAAAGGAGATAATATTAGCAAAAACATTGGTGCAACCAATGCTTTTCTTTCCATGTTTAATGTCATTCCAACCCATCAATAGGAACCAACACATGATATAAGGATAAATTTGAAGGAAATGATTACGCCTTCGACCTGGATTACACAAATGAGTAGAAGAGATTAAATACCTAGCTGGAGACAAACTAGTGCCAAACACTGTCCCCCCAACATCCAAAATTTTAAAGAGAAAGGACAGGTGAAAAAAATGTGCTCCATAGTTTCCTCTGCATCTTTACACAGGCAACACCTAGAAGCCATCCTCAACCCCTTGAGTTTGATAATATCGTTGCAAGGAAGTAAATGATGAAAAATCTTACATGCTAAGAAAGACATATATTGAGTAAGAACGCGGTTCCATATGTTATCCCCCCAAGAAGTAGCCTGAAAATGATGCGAGAGATGATATATAGCTTTAGAAATAGATCCCTTAGTTTTCAACTTAACCATTGGTGAATCCGGCTTACTAGGTTCAAAAGGAATAGAGGAAATAAAATTTGCAGTGTCAACTCCCACCAAACTAGTAAGGAAAGGGATATTCCATGACTCATCCAACCATGTATCAGAGACAAGAAGTTCATTATACGCACCAGCCCCCGAACAAATAGGAACCTGAGACCAAGTATTGTGCCAAAAAGAAACTTTACCACAACCAAAATCCCAAGAAAATAAGGTACTTGGCCCATTCTCTAATCTGAAGGAGCCTTTTCCACATTCTCAAGTCACCTTTCCTTCGCATAACAAAAGAGGGATGAGAATTTTTACAATGCTTATCATGTAGATAAGAGGCCCACAAAGACTCACCTCTGCGAAAATTGAGCCAATGTTTAAATAGATTGATATCGGCGATGTGATTGAGTTGTTTAAACCCCAAACCACCAGCATAAATGGGCTTGCAAACTTTCTTCCAAGAACACCATTTCTTCCCCGAATGGGTACCGACCCACAAAAAATTATTAAAACACTGTTCAAGAGTCTTTTGAGTGCTTCTTCTTATGTGTAAAGCACGTAAAGCATACAAAGGCATAGCGTGCATAATGCTTCTAAGAACCGTAATATGACCACCAAAAGAATGAAGGATATTCTTCCAATCCAGGATCCGCTTTCTAATCTTATCAACAATATCATCCATTTGTTACTGTCGAGTCCTCCCCTTAGTTAAGTTCCCTCCCAAATATTTATTTGGAATAAGAGAAATAGAGAAACCATTGTATGTGGCAGCCCACGTGGCATTATGATGATTCACAAATTTACCAAAATAAAGATGACATTTATTAACACTAAACTGGAGGCTCGAGAGAGATTCAAAGTCCTCTAATATTTGAGAAATTTTCTTAATAGAGTTCTTGCTAGCATTAGAAAATAAAACCACATCATCTGCATAAGCTAAATGAGAAATAATCACCCTGGATTTGTTATCAAAACAAAGATTGGGCATTTGATTAAACTTGTGATAATTAACCATGAGAAATAATCAAATACTAATATAAATATGGTAGGAGAAAGTGGGTCCCCTTGCTTTATCCCATGGCTAGCATTAAAAAAACCATGCCGTTCACCATTAATCAGAATGCTATAGTGGTTGGAATTCAACCAATTAAATATAATTCGACAAAACGAGGTAGGAAATCCCCTTGATTTAAGCACAACTAAAAGGAAATCCCAACTTATGGAATCATAAGTCTTACGAATATCAAGCTTAGTGATCATGTTGCCACCACGACACTTCTTATCAATATCAACGAGTAATTCTTGAGCAAGCAATATATTATCCATGATATTACGACCTTTAATGAAAGCGGATTGGTTAGGGGAAATTAATAGATTTAGATGAGATTGGAGGCGCTTAACCAGAATTTTGCTAATGACCTTCGATATCTCGGAGGTAAGGGATATAGGTCAGAAATGTTCCCAATTAGTCTTTTGCGTAGATTTGGGGATGAGGACCATAGTAATAGAGGAGAAATACTTGCCCGGGAGCTCACCTTTAAAAAAACTTTGAATGGCTTGAACAACATCTCTGTAGACAATTTTCCAAGTCTTGAGATAGAAATCGGAGGTAAAGCCATCCGGTCTCGGGGCTTTATAGCAGTTGATATCAGAAAAGGTCTCAAAAATATCCTCTATAGAAAGAATCCCATAAAGTTCAAGCCTTTCAGTTTAATCCCGAACATCATTGAAAAGAGCATTATCGATGAGACCCTCATTTTGCAGAGGGAGAAATAAATCTTGAAAATATCGGACTCCACTATCACCCAACGCCTTATTACCCGTAATCCAATTATCACATTCATCTTTGATCCTAAGAAAATAATTGTTAGCCCGACGCTGTTTGATACAAGCATGGAAGTATTTCGTATTTCTATCCCCCTGAGAGAAATGCACCTCTCCCGCATTTTGTTGCAAGAGTTGATCCTCCTGAAGTGAGGCCGCTAAATATTCAGTGTGAGCATCCTGTAACTGAGAAGAAAAAGCATTAGAAGATTCATCAAGAGCCTCTAAAGAAAGAACTTATTGTTCCGCCCTAGAGAGCCTGACATGGACATCACCAAAGACGTCCCAATTCCAAGATCTTAAAGCAGAGGCCACCTTCTTATGGAGTTTCCAAAGACAGAACCAAGCATTTACAACCTCGGAAACCTTCCAATTATCAGCAATAAGTCTAATAAATTCATCATGCTTAGACCAAACATTTAAATAATAAAAATTTAGAAGCTTTTTGAAAAAAATCAAAAGAGATAAGCAGAGGTTTATGGTCTGAACCCGAGCTAGCAAGGTGTTGAACCTGTGAAAAGCCAAAAGAAGAAAACCAAGCTTGATTCGCAAAACATCTATCAATGCGTTAAAAAATTCTACCTCTCTTCGAGGTGAATTTAGAGCCAACATAACCCATATCCAACAAACCAACATCCACCATAGTTTTACGAAAGCTATTGATCAAAGATGAGTCAGGCCTACGACCACCCAATTTTTCACTTTGATGAAGTATCATATTAAAATCACCGCCCACCATCCATCGATCAGAAATGAGATTAGCCATACTACTAATTTTGTTCCAAAGCTCATACCTGTTCAGTATCTTTGTACTTACATATACAAAGGCAAGCCAACTCGAGAACCATCCATAGAGAAATAAGTATGTATGAATTGTCCATCGTCAACAAGAATATCCAAGGTGATGTGTTTCCCCCAAAATAGCCAAATCTTATTAGAATAGTTACGAAAGAAAGAGAAATGCTTGAATTTACGAATAAAGCGTTCATGAGAATATGCAACCAAAGGCTCCAGAATAGGAAAAATACCAATCTTATGGATCTTAGTTAGTAATTTAAGTATACATATATATATATATATATATAT
>JXCR01113606.1:40392-71479 GCA_002079205.1 Phalaenopsis hybrid cultivar | reverse complement strand
TATATATATATATATATTATTCGTCTCCCTACGCGTTAAAATTCAAAAAATATTAGCACAAAATACAATGAAAATAGGATCCCCAACACAAAATAAAAATACAAATGCACCCAAAAAAGGGTTATCCACCATCTAATTACAACTCCACCCTAACTAAAAAGAATATACCAAAACAAAAAGTACACCCAAACATTTATAAGTATACCAATCTAACAAATAAACTTCTAAATAAAATAAATCAAATGGCATGTGCAATGAAGCAAGTGACGCAGTCTGGACTAGAGATTGTAGGCCGAGCAAACCATCCAAATGTTACAATTTGAAGAATATGCAGAATCTCTAGCAAACTTCATCGAAGTAGAAAATTTTCAGCAAAGGGAACCATAAAGATGAGCTCCAAAATAAATTCCAAACCAAAAAGTTCCAGAAGTAAGAGCTATGCAATGTGAGCATAACAAATGCCACTTCTAATATAAGGAGTATCAAGCATATCCCTCTTTAAAAGTAAATGTAAATGCGGTGGGGGAAAAACCCCCCACTAAAATCCTTTCCAGTCCTTGCTTCGCAAGCCAATCTACCGGGGAATTACATTCCTTATATACGAATTGCATTTGAGTAGACAAATTGTGTTTTATGATGAGATCATGAATCATGTTTAGCAAGCAATGGACATTCCATGTAGAGGGGATGCTATTGTTAACCATGCTAACCAAAATCTTGGAGTCAGATTCAATATGAATAGCGTGAAAATGAAAAATGACTGCAATTTGTAAAGCATGCCATAAAGCAAAACATTCAGCCACCAAGGGGGAAGAGGCAATAATAGGTGAGGCCAAAAAATAGAGACAGTTTCCTGTGGAATTACAAAAAATACCTCCTGTACCAGAACCATTTAAAGTCCAACTCCCACCCACATTAAGCTTAACTATCTTGTCGAGGGGGGGTTGCCATCTGATTGAGAAGGCCATCCAACCCTCGGAGAGGAACAAAAGTGTGTCGAGAGATGCTGGGAAGCTTTAAGAAAATAAGAAATAATATAAAATGTGGTGTTAACAATGGTAGGAGGGAGTATTTCATACTTATGGGCACTTCTGGCCGACCAAAGGAACCACAATATCACAAANTATATATATATATATATATATATATTTGCTGATGTGGTTGGTAAAAGCTCTAACTTCTAAAGCTCAGTGGAAGTAATGGCTTTCCCTATTGCCTTCCATGACGGGGTAGGTAATGGTGAGCTACCTTTTGTTAAACAACTAGGCAAGAAGTCAGGGAAACTAGCTGCTTTCTTCTCTGAAGCTGAAATCATTCACTCTTTCCTCTTTTAAATTTACACTGGTTGGTAAATTCCAATATGGCCATCCAAAGAAGGAGGCCATTAGAAAGTACTTTGAAGAGTTGAAACTCTGGAGTGATTGGAAAGTTGGTTTAATTGATGGAAGACATTTTTCCATTACATATCCAGAGAAGAAGACTACACTAGACTATTTGCCGAGTAGATTTTGTACATTGAAGGAATGAAAATGAAGCTGTTAAAATGGTCACCTGAATTTGATCCCAGTCAAAAACCAACCATAGTTCCTATTTGGTTCAAACTCCCAGAGCTAAAATTGTACTTCTTTCACCATCAAGTGTTATTTACAATAGGAACAGCTCTGAGCAGACCAATGAAACTTGATGTGCCAACTTATAATCTCTCAAGACCCTCTACTACCAGAATCCTAGTTAAAAGGGACATAACCCTTCCTGTAGTGAAAGAAATATGGTTGGGAACAACTCACAATGGTTACTGGAAAAAGATTGTAATGGAGAAAAAATCATATCACTGCACACACTGCAAAATGTTTGGGCACTCCAGCACTTGATGCTTTAGACTCCATCCACAAATCAGAACTAATCCTAAAACTCAAGGACCTTCTTCAATTCTAGCTATTGCACAGGAGCAGCCTGTCATTGGAAAGTCTACAGATGACCAAAATAAATTCAAAGATATTGATAATGCACCTCAAGGTGTGATGGAAGTACCCATTTCTGAAAACCCCTTTCCAACATTTGAAGTTGAACTGGAGTAGGTTACTCCCACAGATTAGCTGACAGCCACAGTACCAGAAGATACAACTCTCAGTCTTCCTGAGAATCCTTCCACTATAATTCAGATTCTTCCTCCCTCTGAAAACATTACTCTTGTGGAAAATTTAGTAGAACAGTTGGAGAAACTAATAAGGTCAAAAACCTCCAAGCCTTCAGTATCTTTTGTAGAAGTCACAAATCTTTTCATCACCAATGAATTATTGCATAGTAATGAACATCTAGACCATTGGAGTAATGCTCCTGCTCCTCTCATTGTGGTAGATGAAATTTGCAATGATAATGCACCGTTTATTGCTGCCCTTCACAGAGATTTGGAAGAGGGATGGCAGCTGCACAAAGCCAGGAAAAAGAAGAAACAAGCTAATATTGATCTACAAGCAGGAACTATTGTTATAGAAGCTTGAAGCTCTTACTCCTCAAAAAGAGATTCCCTCAAAAGACTTACAAGGGGGAGATCTAAACTATCTCATCATGATTAATTTGCTTTGTTAGAATATTAGGGGAGTGGCTCACCCACTCTCTCTAAAAAGACTCCATCTCAATAGAAAACACAAATTATGGTGCATTGCTATTCTAGAACCTATGGTTCATAAATATCCTCAAAAAATCCTAAACCAATTCCATGACTTTTCCCATCACTACAACTGTACTAATAAAATTTGGATCCTTTTCAGAAAAGAAATAAATTGGTCTATCCTTTTGGATCATCCATAGTTTATGCATTTCAAGTTTGATGCTGCTAGTAAATCAAGACTCATCACTATTATCTATGTTGGTTGTAACAAAAATGATAGAACAGTCGTTTGGCAAGAGCCTATCTACATTGGAAACAATATAACCTCCCCTTGGTTAGTGGGAGCAGATTTCAATTGTGTGGCTGAAAGTTCTGAAAAAAGAGGGGGTAGATCTCCTAACCTCCTCAAGATGACACAATTTAGTGACAACATCAAAGCTGCTAAGCTTTTTGATCTTGGATTCCAAGGAGACTGCTTTACTTGGAAGAGAAGACATATCTGGGAAAGGTTGGATAGGTTTCTGGCTAATAATCTATGGTTCCAGGAATTCTTAAATACCTTTGTACATCACTTATCCTTAGTAGGGTCAGACTACAGGCCCTTGCTTGTTTCTATGACTGCCACCCCACCTAAAAGTCCTAACTCCTTTAGATTTCAAAATATGTGGACTAATTATCCTCAATTTCTTAACTTGATTAAAGAGCATTGGATTACTTGGCAATTGCAAAAAAATATGGCTCATTATCTCAAGCAATGGAATTGGTACTGCTTTGGGAATGTGTATGAAGAAGTGGAGAATGCTCAGAAAAATTTGGAAACCCTAGAAGCTGAAATTAGGACTGGAAATGTCAGTGAAGCTGCACTGCTGGCAAATGCTGAAAAGGTTCTTCTAGCTACAGAAAGATTGGAATTGTTCCTTAAACCGAAGGCTGCCATCAATAGATTCATGGGAGGGGACAGGAATACAAAATACTATCATTCTTGTATCAAGTACAAAAGAAAATGTAATAATATTCATAGGATTCAAGATGCTCAAGGAAGTTGAATCAACAATTATGAGGGTACTGTCAGAAATGCTATATAATTATTTCAGAATCTCCTCACTGCACCTCACTTCACCTCTACACCAGTGGATCCTTAATTCTTCCAGAAAGAGCTGGTTTATACTCAGGAACCTCAAATAACCTCCATTTCAATTGAATCTACAATCTGGGAGGCCGTCAACACTATTGATAATTCTAAAGTAGTTGGTCTTGATGGATATACAGTTGCTTTCTACAAAAAATCTTGGCCTATTATCAAGGAAGATGTGGTCAATGCTATTCAAAGCTTCTTTAATGGAATCCCCTTCCCCAACTACTTTACTTCCTCTAGCTATGTCCTAATCCCTAAAGCTGTTGTAAGCCATAACTGGAATCAGTACAGACCTATAAGTCTGACTTCAGTTTTCAGCAAACTAATTAGCAAAATTATTGTGGCCTGGTTACAACCCCATTTAAACCATCTAATAAAATCCAATCAGACAGCATTTATCAAGGGTAGATCTATCTCTAACAATGTATTTCTAGCACATGAGTTACTATTGGATGTATACCATCATTGTAGAGAAGGCAATCTCATTTACAAACTGAATCTAAGTAAACCTTATGATACTATTCAATGGTCTTTTATTCTTAAAATTCTCAAAGCCAGGGGTTTCTCTACTGAGTTTTGCACCCTCATTTCTAGATGGTTGCAAATGAATTCACACTCCATTTTACTTAATGGAGCTTCCCATAGTTTCTTCTCAGCTACTAGAGGGGCTCAACAAGGAGATCCACTCTCCCCATCTATTTTCATCCTAGCCATGGACTATTTTTCCAGAAATTTGGATGATGCTCTATCACAAAAATCCTATGCCAGATTCCACCATACATCTAATATGGAGATCACACATCTGATGTATGCAGATGACATCATTGTATTCTCCAAAGCTAACAAAAACGTTGTACGCTTATACACAAATGTTTGAAGCAATTCTAATATATCTCTGGTATGACCTTCAACACTTCTAAATGTCATATCCTTTATAGCAAACTTACTAATCCTGTAACTAAACAATGGATTGGCAACTTTACTGGGTTTTCTACTGCTACTTTCCCTCTTCATTATCTTGGGGTGCCACTTATCAAAGGAAGAACCAAAAGGATACAATTTGATGCTGTAGTAACTAAAATGAATGCTTAACTCAACTGCTGGAAAAATTCATTCCTCTTTAATGGTGGGAGAATTACACTATTAAAAAGCATTCTCACATCTTTCCCTTCCTACATCCTCCAAGTTACAAACATGAAGAAGTCTACCCAACTATTAATTGAGAGAAGTTTCAATAGATTCCTCTAGGTTGGACATAAGAATCAATTACACTGGGCTAGATGGAAAAAGGTTACTAAACCTACTATTGCTAGAGGATTGGGTTTCAAAGGCTTGCAACACCTTCAAAAAATTAATATGTGCAAACTCTGGCTGAAATTTAGAATGCAGAACTTCCTATGGGCAAAGTTCATGATGGGGAAATACTGTAAGCACACTCACCCTACTTTAGTAGAAAGAAAGTTGGGGAACTCACCCATATGGCTCAAATTACTTCAAATCACACAAAAGGCAGAAAACCTATTCCTGTGGGACCTTGGTCAAGGAAAAATTCATTTCTGGCTTGATTAGTGGTGCCCCCAAAATCTTCTCGCACCCAGACCAGCAAACTTTGACCCTAATATGTTGGTGGCTGATTGTTGGAATGGAGACTCCTAGTCTTTGGAAAAACTGTTGTTTATGCTTGATCAAATAGCTACTACCTATATTACTAAATCTCTTTCAATAGAGAACATCAAGAAAATTTAGTGATTAATGCTAGTAAGCTTCACAGCCTCTCTAAAGCCATATATGCTAAATTATACAGCTTGCAGGATGTTCTATGGGGTAAAACTATTTGGAACAAATATCTCACCCCCTCTATGTCATTTTTAATCTGAAGAACCTTTCATAAGCTTCTCCCTGGGGATGATATTCTCAAGCTTAAGGGATTGAGAGTACCTTCCAGGTGTCATCTATGTTGCAAAGCTGAAGAATCAATTACCCATAATGTATGTTTACACAAAGGGTCAGGTCAGAATTGGTTCAAGATCTGAAGGTAAATCTCTTGAATCTGGATTGGGCTTCACTTTTTTATTGCTGGAATACATGGGACAAAGTCAATGTGAGCACCATCCCTTTTGTGGTAACTTGGTTTATTTGGATGACCAGAAATAAAGCTAAATTTGAGGAATGCCCTCCAAATGCACACCTAATTGTGTTACATTGTAAAACCTTCTTAACAAAGCTGATCAAACACAAGGGATTCCCTGAAATTTTCTATAATACCAGTCCTTCTACATAAAAAATAGTTAAGATATCCAAAGTCCTCTGGATTAAACCTATTCACCCCTGGATCAAAGCTAGCATAGATGGCAGCTATAATGGGCAAGGTGCTGGTTTTGGAGGGATCTTCAGGGACTACACAAGCACCTACAAATTTTTTTTCTACAGGCCTATGAATGCCCAAGAGGCACTTGAAACTGAAACAACTGCTCTTTTGTGGGCACTACATATTGCTATTCAAATGAAATGGTTTTATATAATGGTCAAAACTGCTTCTTCCTTGTTTATCAAGCTGATTGAAGGATCCTTATCTCCTCCCTGGCACATACTCCAATTGCTTAAACCCATCCAGAAATTTAAAAAACTGTGCCAACTTCAGCTCAATTTTAATTACAGAGAAGGCAACAAACCAGCTAACTGGCTAGCAAGAGTTGCTAGTCAGTCAGATGCCACTTTAGTGTCCACTACTCCTTCCCCTTCTCTATCTTTTTTGTTAAAGGATGACCACTTATAAGTCCCCTATATCAGATCTGTACTATGTNTATATATATATATATATATATATATATATAATTTTTGCAAGAATTAAAATATGCTGGTAGAAAAGGTAGGAAGTAAAAGTTTAAGGTGTGTCTACCAGATCCCATATCATATATTAGTGGTCCTATTTATTTAAGTGTATAGATGGTTTCTTAAGCAAGGCATATTGAGTTCTAATAATCCTTCAAGATATCCAAAAGAGTGTGAGAAAGGTCCAAGGACCAGGCCCCAGACATCTCGCAATCCCTTGTCATGAGTTTGTTTAAACTCATTATGTTGTTTAATAACTCATCCTCATCATACCCTTATGCTCAATGAACTGATGTTCTAGCCAACCCTATGGGGTAATTATCACTTGATGTTTATTTATAAATTATATAGGTAAAGGCTCTGAGGGGCAATTTGGTCTAATTAAGAAACATAGCACTTTGATATTAAAGATGGGCTTGTAGTGTTTTAAACAGTTTTAAATTAGTTATAGATTATTTTCTAAATTTCATTAGACAAACTTTTGATTAAGCCTAGTTCACTACTAAGCCCCTTAAAAACTAAAAGGTAAATTTGTGATTTTAGAAAAAAAGATTTAAATGTTTATACCTTTAATCCTTATCATGATTCATAAATCATTTCAAACCCATTAATTGGGGCTTAAAATCAGTGAGTTATATCTTCTAAAAATCAAACCCCTCACCTTAATATATTTTTGATTCAATATTCTTCCAAATTTCATTAATTTCAAGAAATTACAAATTTATCCATTATATGACCAAAATGAGATTGGTCTCTACCATTTATCCCTTTCACATTTCATTCATCAAAACATATCAATTAAGATTGTTTGTTGCTCATTTAGCCGTCTAGTTAAGCCTAAATATTACATAAGCCTCGAATTCCAAAATTACCATATTTTTCCCTAAGGCCTTCACACACTATAATTCATTAAATTGAACTCAAATGATTTGAAAATTTTATGTTTTCCCAATCATGGGTTAATTAAAATATCAGAGGAGAAAATATGATTTTTCTGAACTTATTTAATTTTATAATTATTTTTAATGAAAAAATAGGAATTTTCAATGAAAATTTGATAACTCTACCGAAAAAAAAACCTCATTCCATAATAAAATTTTTGGAGTTTCACCTATGATAGAGGACCACTTGGGCCAATTTTCATAATTTTTAGAGGTTTAATTTAATTATTAGAATTATTTGTTTATTTTGAGCATTAATCAATATAAATAGTTATTTAAGTAGAAAATTAATTTTTATATTTTTATTAAATATGTCTGAGTCCTCGAAACCTAAAAAAATAAATTTCATATTTTTGTGGTTTATATTTTATTAATTAGAATTATTTTTGTGAAAAATTAAAGAGAATTCATTTTAAGCCTTTAAAAATTAATATCTTGACTTAGAGCATTAGAAAAATTATTTTAATTAGTCCCAAGTACTCAGGAAGCCAAATGTGACATTTTAGTGTGTTTTTAAAACTTTGTAATTTTCTTGATTTTTTAATTAATTTTTAATTATTTAAATGATTAAAAATAGCTCAAAAATAAGGTGTTTATTTTAATTCTAATTTTATTTTTATTAGGTTCTTCTAGTCATAAGGAGCTCCCAAAACCAATTTTGTGATTTTTTTTAATTGCAATTTAATTAATATAATTATTTTAATGCTAAAAATGTGATTTCACTTGATTAATTCATTTGAGTAATTAAATTAACTCCAATTGGCTTGAATTTTTTATGGGAAGCTCCTCTAACATTACATTATAGTGGAGAATAATTTTCTTGTCATTTACAATTATAATTACTCCAAGTTAATTTTATTTCATTTTTTAGGGTTGGTTACAATTAAGATTATTTTTAATGAGTTAAACCAAGTTTATATTTTTCCTAGAGTCCTCTCCCTACAGTGAACCTTCCAAAACAAATTTTTTATTTTTTTATGAGTTTTTTAATTTCTATAATTATTTTACCAAAACAATCATGATACACTTGAAAAATAGAGATCTCTATCTAGAGATCTCCCTTGTCCTTGGAAATATTAGGGAAGATTTCTCATGATAGAGAGAATTAAAGCCCCAAAAATCATGTCATGGTGAAATTTCTATGCAAATGGAGAATTTAAATATGAAAAATAATATTTAATTAAATAAAAATAATGCATGCATCAAAAGGACATGAAAATATTTCCACATTATTCTCCTCTATTTACTGATCTAGAGGGTATTTTTATTTTATTTTTGTGATTTTTCTACATCAAGATATGGATTTTTGAGGTTTGATTAATTTAATTAATTCAAGAAAATCCTTATTTTTCTATTTAAACCGCCTGCTGTCTTACTCCATCTTTGTGTCTGACTTCATAACGACCGTCCATTGTGTAAACGCGCGATCAGACGATCCTCTGTCATTGTCCCCGATGAGCTAAACTCGTGAGTCATCCAACTTATAACCTTAATATATTGCTTGATATTTAACCAAAGTAAGTGTGCTTTGTTCTATAGACTAGCCTTGACTAGTAGAACATATCCATAAAGTTAATCAAGTATTAAATCGAGTTTAAGAGCATGAAGAACTAAAATAGGCTCGATTTCAAGGGAAAGATCAATACTTTCACCCAAGAGGTGTGGCCTTCATTGGGTGCTTCCAAAAGCTTGCCTTGAGTCCAAAGAGCTCCTATATGAAGCTTGAAGCCATGCTGAAATGCCTAGGTATGATTTCGACCAAGGCCGATGTAAGGGTTTGATCAAACTCCACCTTAGGGTGGTCTGGTGATGGGGCTTCTATGGGGGAACTTCTTCCCTCACTCAAGGGATGATGTGGGTGCTATTAATTTGGATTTAGTGGAGTCTAGAGGGATGTCCTATTTTGGACTTGATTTTGAGCTCCAAAATTGAGATCAGATAGTGGGTTTAAGGGCTTTAGGATGGTTGGATTGAACTTAGTGGCTCTTGAAGAAGCTATGGGATCAATTTGGCAGAGTCTCCCTAAGGAATTTCAAGCTCTCTCCCCTTTTCCATGGAGGTTGAGTTTAAATAAAGGAGGCCATGGTGGCCATTAGGGGAAATTGTTTGGTGACATAAGTTGCTTAGGTGGAGAAGAAGAACGTACAACAATCCAATTGGAATTATCCAACTTGGTTGGGTTCAATTTTGAGTTTTGGCCTAGGTGGAACATTTGGGTTTGGTTTTTTCGGCAGCCAAGGTGGTCGGCTGGCCAGGGAGGGGTCACCATCTGACTCAGGGAGGACGGGGCTTGGTTTTGGTGAATTCAATTGGGGTTGGCCATGTTTAAAGGTGATGAACTGAAATAGTATGAGGGAAGGGTCCTTTTGGGTCACTTTGGTTCAATGCATGGGCTTGGGCTGGGTTCACCCACCAAGGTTGGTTTGGGCTGAAGGAAAATCAACTGTTTCAGCTTAATCATCATGGTGAGGTCTCTATGCAAGTTGTTTGCCATAAGCATGAGGTTTGGGTGTTTCATGAAGTGGGTTAAAAAGGATCTAAAGGATATTTGAATGTGTCTTGCTCTCTTACAAAAAATAGCTTGGTGATGTGGCATGGCTTACATGGCTCACCTATGGCTTGAGAATGGCTTCATGGCTTCCCTTTGGCTTGGCTGATTTTCATGAGAAGGGATTTTGGATTTATTTTGTATTTTTGGTGAATTTTGGCATGATGCTTGATTTGGAATGATTTTATCATGAATTTAAAACTTACAGAATGATTTTAATCAAATGGATGATGAAAAGGGAAAAAAATGTCATGTGGGCTTTGGATTTGGGCTTTTGAAATTAGATTTAGTGGGCTTGGCCTTCTATAATTAAGGTTAAATTTGGGCTAATTGAATGTTAAATTTGGTATAGGAAGATGTCATGAAGAGTTTGGAAGTGATTTCAAATGATTTGAATTGAATTTAAAGGTCAATATAGTGGATTTAGTCATATGGTCAAAATTGGGACTTTTTGATTTGGGAGAAATTGGGTTTGCAATTGGGTCAAATTAAGCTTGTATCTTGTTGAGATTGGGATTGGGGATATTGAATTTTTGTTTGGAATTGAAATTGGTCAATATTGGGGTCAATTGGTCCAAGATTGAGGCTAATTTGGAAAAATTGGTCCCTTAAGGGCAAATTTGGGGCTTAAGGGCAAATTCGAGGCTTTTGTGATGGTTAAAAATTGAAATTAGAAATATTTGAGATGATTTTGAAATTTTTGAGAATTTTTGGAATTTTGGGGTCATGAGGGGCATTTTGGTAAGTTTTGGCAATTTTGGGTGTATTTTGGAATTTGGTGATTTAGGTGAATTTTGATCACTTTAGGTAGTGGTGAGTGGTTTGAGATGATTTTTGGGAAAATTTGGTTATTTTGGGTAATTTTTGGATTTTTGGCAAAAATTAGAGTTGTAGGGATATTTTAGTAATTTAGTGATTTCAGGCTAGAGTGGGCGGGTAAGCCATGAGGCCATGCCAAACCAATAGGAGCCATATGAGGATTCATTTTGGATGCTCAATATGTTGGTTCTAACCCTCTTAGCCGAAGATTAGGGATATAGGTTCATTCATATGAGCTTTCCAAAAGGAATCATGGGACCAAATCAAAGAGTCCTAGGGTTGGGGGTATGCAAAAAATTTTAGTATCTGCAAGCCATTTCAGCCATCACCTGACCACCCAGGGTTAGTCCTAAGGTCTGACCATCCTATGGGAGACTCCACTTGAGTTCCCTCGTACTGACCCCACCTACTAAGTGCTAGAGGTTAGGACCAATATGTGGAAGTTCAAGTTGAGCAAAGAAGAATTTAGAATTTATAATCGTGTCTTCTAGGAATATTCAATAGGAAAATCCTTTGGCTAGACCCTAAGCTACTAAAGAGGAAAAAACTAGACCTCAACCAAAAATGAGGTCCACACATCCATACAATCTCATGTGATTCTTACCAATTGTTGACTGAGATAATACCATCACAGATCTTACATGTTCTCACAACAAATTTTAACAACTTAATGAGTCAAATCAAGAAGTATCCGTAGTACATGGATTTAAATCATTACAACTTATTATGACATTAAAGATCAATATTTTCCACAACTTTCATCCAAAACCTTAATTACTTATCATTTTAAGGAAAATATAAAGAAAACTACTCAAAATTCATGGAGAAAACACAACCATAATCTATTTTGAGAGTAGAAATCATTATTAAACCAATAATAAGTCTAAATTAAAACCAAATCTAGTAACAAAAGATAGAAACTTATTTTAAATTCTCCACCAAACTCTTGATGTTCATTTGAATCTCTTCTTCTCTTACAACACTCATAACTCTCAAAATAAAAACTAAAAAGAAAATGAAGTGGTAAATGCAAATGGCGTCTTAAAGTCTCTCCTAAAATGCACAGAAGTGTCTCCCTTGAGCAGCAACGAAGAGACTATAAGTGGCCTTAATCCACTCCAACTCTCTCTTTTTATAGTTTTCCAAGAGGTTCCTTGGTTTTGATTCAAAATATTTTCATATTTGATTAATTTCTCTAAGAGATGCCTCCTTTCAAAAGTCATTTTCATATATTTTCATCCCTAGTGGTATAACCATGGTTTCTCGCCAATAGGTGCCTCAAAAACCTCTTCAAAGTTCTTCAAAATTCATTAAACCATCAAATAACTGCCATTGGAACTTAAGTGTTAGGTCCCTGGCCCTTATGCGTGGCCTTCTCTGTATTGCTAGTGCTTAAGTGCCAAATCTAAGTGCTTAGGCATCAGAGCTCTTTTGCACATTTTCATCATTTTTGCACCAAATTTGATCCTTTTTCACTTCTTTCACCATTTTTCATCTTTTTTATTGTAATTGAAAGAAAAAATACACAAATACCTTCCATTAAAGCACAATATCTCAAAAATAGATATAAAAAAGTGTACATAAATACTACATATTTTAGTTGTATCAAAATCCCTAAACTTAAAATGTTACTTGTCCTGAAGTGATACTTCAATCTTTCAAAACCAAAATAAGTAGATTATGTATATGAGTTTCTTTAGGATATTCTAAAATTTTGTTCTAGAAGTATAGTAGTCCAATTTAGAAAAAATTTTGTTGAATGAGACCAACTTAGAGTTTAGAAATTTCTAAAGTGAAGAGTTATGAAAAGATGAGTTTCTATCTAGTTGAGAAATACTTGTAGATTTTTCCAAATATATGGTTTAGGAATTCTATCTCCTCCACTTATAAATTTTTATTAAGCATAATTTTACTCACTATATTATATCCTTAAGCTTAAGAATTTATCAAGTCTTATACTTTAAAAAATTTTTAATGTGGAACCAATTTTTGATTAGGCACTAATCCTCAAGCTCTCCTCCCTTTTTCGCAAACTCTTTTTTTTCACTTTTTTCAATTTTTTTTTTTCTTTTTACAAGCAAGTATTACTATATCTAGACAGACCTTTAATGATTTTGAATTCCACTCTTCCTTTCCTAAAGCAAAGAGATGATATTTTTCCTTTACTTAAAAACATAATAATAGCTTTGAAATTTACTTTTAATAAAAGAAATTTAAGTTTTGAAAACAAAATTCTAATCCTTCTACATTTTTCAAAAATACATCTCTTACTAAAGATAGTTACACAATATTTATCATTTTTAAACTTAAAAATTTTTAACTTTAGGTTTTTCTACATCACTATAGATTTCAACTAAATTTTCTTACTCATTTTTGGAGTCAAATTATACTTCCTTAATATAACTGTATATACATGATCATTTTCCTTTTCAAATCACATTCATTTGTAGCACATTTGAGAACAAATAAAATTTAAGTTTTGAAAACTTTTTTTATTCCCCCCCTTAAATTTTAAACAAGTTAAAGTAGTTTATCATCAGACATATATAAGTAAGAACGAAAACTAAAAATAACATGCTTACAAGAATTTTTATACCCTAATTATACAAGTACAAAAATTAAAGACAGTAGTAAAATTAATTTTGATTAGATTTTCCTATTTTTTAGCATTAAGAGATTCATTAGACTTCTATGCAGTGGATAAAAACATAAAAGCAAACAAACACACTAATTAAACTTCACAACCATAACATAAAAGAAAATATAGGGTAGTGATACGCCTAAAAAAGGTTCAATTTTTCGTATGCTTTTAATACCTATATTTGGTTATATGATATTACACTTTAAAGGAATATATTTTTTATATTTTTGGTTTCAAGTACAGAAAATGAAGTTTTGGAGAAAAAAAGTAAAAGGGGTGCAATTTGGAGCAAAAATGAGCAAGAAAGAAAATTATGTCAAGGTACATTTTGATGTCTTTCTATGCCTAATCTCTTTTAAATTTCTTACACATTTTTTAATGAAATTACACTTTAAAGGAAGGTTGTTTTTATGCTTATTTTGTAGGTCTATCAGTTAGAAACGCAACACAGCTGGAACAAAGCTAAAACGAAGTCAAACAAAGCAAAATGGTGGAGCTACGCTGGGTGAGCATTGACGGCGCCAAAACTGGCAATGATAGCACCATAGTGCAGAAAATGACATGAAAATGGCACCAACAGTGCCCGAGACGGTTTAAACGTGATGCTGGGCAAATTTTTAGAAGATTCAAAGTATTTGCACACTTTTTGGAAGGTTGTTTGAGGCATATCTTGGAAAATTTGTCCCTACACTATAATAGAGTGTTTTTATGTCAGAAAAAGTGGTGTGTGTGAGTATAAAAATGAGTAGAATGTTTATAGATCTTAGAATAGGAGTATAAATGTATATTTTTACCTTTATGGAGAGATTGGAGAGGGGATTATGAGAGAATCTATAAGGGAATGTTCTAGCATTGCATGGATCAGCGGGAGACTTTGTGGGAGAGATTTTCATCTTTCTTTGAAGGGGAAAAAGCTAAGTATTTTGTTCTTCATTATCTTATGATTTTTTAAATACTTATCTAGTGGATTTTCTTCGATTTAATCATATTTTTTCATTGTGTTTTCTTCATGCTTTGTGATGTGTTTCTCTTACTCTTTCTTCTTTTTTGGAAATAGTAGCATGAGAAGATGATGTCGTTATTTTCCTTTTATTTTTCTTTTGCAATGAGTAGGATTCATGTTTAAGATATTGGGATGCATGATAGAAGAATTTTTAATTATAAATGTGATGATTTTTACTTGCACTTCATTTACCCTACAATAAGGGCCCGTTGTAGTGTTAAAATTTGTTGTAATTGCATTAAGTCCCGAGAGGTCGATGTAATTCTCAACAAAGTTGAACCACATTTAAGTATCTCATTCCTTTAAATTATCCAATTCACTACATAAAAATAGTAGTTTTTGACATCTTAAAATTCTCTAAACTAATTCATCCAGAAAGGGTACTCTACAGAATTAATATTTACATTTAGGAATAGTTCCTATCCATACATTTAATATTTGCATTTAGGAGTAGTTGCTAGATAAAACATCATTTTAACTGAAATTTCAAACTAAAGACTAATAGCAGTAGACTGGAATTTGACTAAGGACATCTTTCCTCGCTTCCTCGTGGGATCGATATTCGGGGCTTAATCAAAAAGTCCTATATTACTTGAAGTGAAACGTACACTTGCGTAGAACCCATAGTGTGTGAACTATTTACTATAATTTATAATATTTCAATTTTGTATAGTAGCTACTTGATTTAAATTGGGTTAAGTTAATGGCCATATTTTTTAAAACTAAATTACTGTGTAATTTTGGGATGGGTAAAGTTTTTTGGCATTGTACCAGAGATTTAAACTAACATAAAACATGCAGAAAAATAACACATGCTAGGGGCACATCAAGTTTTTGGCGACATTGCTAGGGAAGCTTCGGTAAGTACTTTAGGAGAATTTTAATTCAAGTAATTAGGCTTAGACTTGAAAAAATTGTAATGCATAAAAACTTTTTTTCTGTGAAAAGTGTTTTTTTGTATAAAAAATTGTTGTGAAAAAACTCTTTGTGTCAAAAACAAGTTGTTTATGAATTTTTTTTTGTTGAATATACTTTTATTTTTTTTGTTTAAATGTTAATGTATTATTTGTTGTGTTGAGTATGCAAAATAAATGATTCGCAGGACTTGTGTCGTATGATCCCGAGTTAAAAAAAAGATAAAAAATCAAAAAATACAAAGGACTTGAAAAACTAGAAATGAAAATGGAAAACATTCAAACTAATAACTTAGAAAATCATCATAAATCATTGAGGGTTTATGCATATCTTACGACAGTTGAAATTTACTCAAGTATACAAACCCCTATCATAGAAGCTGACTCATTTGAACTAAATCCTAAGATTATCCAACTGGTGCAGAACAATCAGTTTGGGGGAACTCCTTCAAAGGATCCCTATTTACAATTATCAATTTTCTAGAACTTTGTGCTACATTTTGTTATAACGCCATGTTAGATGATGTTGTTAAACTAAGGCTTTTTACTTTCTCACTATAGGATAAGGCTAAAATATGGTTATACTCATTAGCACGTAGCTCAACTAGAAATTAGGAGGAGTTAACTCAAAAATTTGTAGCTAAGTATTTTCCACCTTCAATGACTACTAAACTTAAAAATGTTATTATCTCATTTTGTAAGTATAAAGGGGAATCAATATATGAATCTTGGAAACTTAGAAAAGATATTATCTCATTTTGTCAGTATGAAGGGGAATCAATATACGAAGCCTCGAAAAGGATTAAGGAACTCCTAAGAAAGTGTCCACACCATGCTCTGCCTGATTGGTTAATCATTCAAACTTCTTACAGTGGGTTAGTAGAATCCCTTAGGTTTACAATTGACACTTCTGCTAGTGGATCATTAATGTCAAAACCATATAATAAAGCATATGCATTATTTGAAGATATGGCTACAAATGAATTTCAATGGCCCTCTACAAGGGTAAATCTAAAAAAATGTGGCTAGTGTTTATTGTACAGATGCGATTGCAATTCTTGCATCTTCGGTTGTTGCAATATCAAGGAAGTTGGACCAATTTGGAGTGAATCAACCTCAATTTACTCCAGTAAGTGAGGAAAGTTCATTAGGGCATATGATTAATTCTAACTTATCATATTAAACTTTAAATACCATAAACAACTCATATTCTAACTTTTACAAACCAGGTTGGAAGAACCCTCCTAATTTTAATTGGAATCACACTACTTGGGGTGGAAACCAACAATGGATAAATAATCATGCAAATCCTAATGGAAGTTGGAATAAATAAAGGAACACAAATTATAGACCTTCATATTCACTGGAATTTAACAATTATTGACAATTTGAGGATAAGAAGATGTATATAGAAGATGTGGTATTGCAAATGGGAATCAGTTGTAAAATCAAAATACTACGATTAGAAACATAGAGAATCAACTGGACAATTTGGTAATTCACTTACCAATATACCCCAAGGAACACTTTGTAGCAATACTGAGATAAACCTTAAAGAGAACAATAATGAATATGTAGAAGTTTTCCAAAATAAGAAGTGGAAGAGAGATAGAGGATGTCGTTAGAAAAGAGAAAGAAATTGTGAGAGAAATAAAGGAAACTATAAGACCTGAAGAACATGTTTCTAAGGGTCTCAAAAAATTAATATCTCCAACTAAAATCAATTTAGAAATCATGGAAGCTTTGGAACAAATGTCAAGTTATGCAAAATTTATGAAGGAGATTTTAAAAAAGAAAAGAAAATTTGGGGATTGCGAGACAATTTCACTTAAGTGAGGAGTGCAGCGCTATATTTCAAAAAAAAGCATCCTAAGAAACTTAAAAATCCTTCTAGCTTAACAATTCCTTGTGTATTTGGAGAAATATTATGTAGGAAAGATTTATGTGATTTAGGATGGAGAATTAATGTGATGCCTCTATCTATATTTAAAAAGTTAGGTTTAACTGATATTTCTACCACTACTGTAACCCTTCAGTTAATTGATCGATCTATCATTTATCCAAAAGGGTTTATAGAAAACGTGCTTGTTAAAGTGGATGAATTTATCTTTCCTATGGACTTTATTGTATTAGACATAGAGGAAGTGCCTAGGTTTAATACAGGTATGACTAGACCACAGGAAATCTGCTAATATCTGTCCCTAGGAAATCTGCTAATATCTGTCCCTTTANTTTGCTTTCTTAAATTTGAATTCTTCGTCACAGCAACTTTGCTTAGTTTTTATAAGTTTAATTTTAAAGTTTTGTAAATAGTTTAGTTAACTTAGTTTTTTTAACTGTATTTTATTTAGCATACACTCAATAACTTTAAATTTGAATTCCAATCATAAGTTTTGTAGTTTAAATTTTATGTTTTACATTATCACCATAAGGATTTTCGTCTCCTTGTGGCATCGATACTCAGGACTCCATCAGAACCTTTTATTACTTGAGTGATACGTTTTGAATTGCATATTTATTATTAATATTTTTTTGCATGTTTCGTAATATTGAAAAATATTTACAAAAGCAACACACAAAAAAAACAACGCATCATCCACCTAAGTACTCTGGTTTCAACAACTTTTACTATACAATTTTCATGTGATGCAATAAAAGTCTTCTTGAAAGTTATAGGGATGAAGATGTTTAGGTTTATGATTGTCTCTTCACAACTAGGCAAAATATGACAAAAAAATATACTTATGAAGGCTAGTGTAGCTATAGTGGCATAAAATATTAGAGGGTTTCGTAGTAATGGATTGAGAATCATTGTTCAACCAACAATGATCGTTGAGAGAACTAACATTAATAAAATGCCAAATGATCCGACTTATAACGGATCTAATTTTAAGATCTAATATTTTCTGTCACCATAGAAACATTAAACCTTGCTCAAATTTACTTTATTTATTTTTTATGTTTCAAACTGAAAGTAAATCGTAGCACAAAGCATACGTGTCACTGCAAACCCCATACACAATTGAGAGCACGCCTGAAAATAGGTTCTTAGAAGTAGATATTTCATATGATGTAGGTGTTTTCTCTAAATCCTCAAGTACAAAGTCTAATTTATATAGCCACATTGAAATTTTACATTAAAATCTATGTTGCTCGTTCTAAAATAAAATTTACTTCAAAATCTAACTTACATTACTAAAATGGGAATTCCAACAATGGAATTTTTTATTTTAATGTAAACTTCGAACTTGAAACTTGAAAATTAGATTTTCAAGTGAATTTCCATTCTTTTTTTGAAAATTCAACTTCACTCTAGAGGATGCAATGAATAAACTTACATCATCTGAAATATTTCCTTATAAGAACATATTTTCAGGCGTACAGTCAATTGTGTAAGGGGTTGCGATATTGAGAATGTTCAGCTCAATGATTGGTTTTATAGTTGGAAAAAAATTATAAAATAAATTGTCCCATGATAGGGTTCGAGTGGCTATAGTTACAAACAATATTTGAAAGAAACATCATGAGGTCTAAATGAACTGTTAAGAATTACTTTTTGTTAATTCGAAACAATAACTACTGCTTGAAAAATGACTAATTTTTATTTTGGCTATGATTTCTTTAGAGCCTACAATAGTTAAGCTTGAAACCATAACTTTAATAGCTTACTGTGGCTGTTAGGGCTATCGAAGTTTGACAATAATTGAACATTTATCAATATTATATCTCAATCTTGTTTGTCAATATAATAGCACCAACTCACTCACAAGTATATTTCGTTCACATTTTCTCTACAAGTGTANTGATAGGGTTCGAGTGGCTATAGTTACAAACAATATTTGAAAGAAACATCATGAGGTCTAAATGAACTGTTAGAATTACTTTTTGTTAATTTGAAACAATAACTACTGCTTGAAAAATGACTATTTTTTATTTTTGCTATGATTTCTTTAGATCCTACAATAGTTAAGCTTGAAATCATAACTTTAATAGCTTACTGTGGTTGTTAGGGCTATCGAAGTTTGACAATAATTGAACATTTATCAATATTATATCTCAATCTTGTTTGCCAATATAATAACACCAACTCACTCACAAGTATAATTCGTTCACATTTTCTCTACAAGTGTCAATCTGGTGGTTTATATGAGGTTTGTGATTGGCCTTTCACTTGGAGAAACTATAAAAAATCAATATGTCTATGAGAGGGTTCGTGAAGCTATAGTGGCATACATTTAATGAACTTTGACAAAAATAAGATTGCNTTTCACTTGGAGAAACTATAAAAAATCAATATGTCTATGAGAGGGTTCGTGAAGCTATAGTGGCATACATTTCATGATCTTCGACAGAAGTAAGATTGTTAGATATTAAACAATCTGACTTCTAGCCGAGATGATGTAGGTTCCAAATAAATTTTATATGTAAGTCCTAAATAAATCTAATCCAAAATTTTGGCTCGTACTTTGGTATTTTTGTTACAACTCGAGTTTCGTGTGCGAGTCAAACATCTAATCAATTTATGAGTGATTACATTTTTTGAACTTAATCCTATTTCAAATTTGGCACCCAACACAAGATTTGTTAATTCAAGATTTGCAGAATTTAGTAAAATCCTATCAAAGTAAATCCCACTTTCAACAAAATTGCTCCTTAATCTAAAGGTCAATATTTTGTGCCTTAGACTCCAATTTCGACCTCCATAATTTAAGTGTTTCCCAAGCATTTTCTATAGTCCTATCCATAAGAAGGATATCACCAGCAAAAAGCAGACACCAAGGTACATTTTCCTGCAAATGTCTAGTAAGAGCATCCTTAAATAAAGCAAAAACATATGGGCTTAATGCTGATTCCTGACGTAATCCAAATAAGAAAGAAAACTACTTGGTCAAAACTGTTTCTAGTACCTAAAAACTAAACCCTAAATGCATTCCTCGAAAAAAATGAAAAAAAAATGAAAATGAAGAGAAGTAACCATACTCGATCATTTAGCATAGTAGAGGAAAGTATGGATGAGAAAAATGAGACTTTTCTATCACTATAAGTTGAATTCCCATTGTGTTCCTAGCTAACTTCTGTTGCAACTATCTTCCGAGGGTTCGGTGATATATGTTATGGTTTTCGACATAACAAATAGTGGGTGGAGGGAGAAACAAGGATTTCAGAGAGGAGTGGGCTTTCGGGGGAGAGGGGTAAGCAAGGGGGACATGAATAGAGCAAGAATGGGTGGGCAGCGATTTTGGTTGTATAATGTCTTATTTCTGACGACTAATAAACAACTTTAAATCTATCGGCTCTTAACACTTTTACTGATGGGAATTTTAATCACTTCTTGAAAAAACAAATCGATTTATATCCCGCTAGATGGCAGGTTCGAAAATAACCAATGAAATATGGTGTTGGTTAGTATTTGCTTATAACTGATGTTTTAATGCATCACTAATTATGAAAATTATCAAAAAAATATAACTGTTAATAAGCAACATTTTGTCCTGCAGTAATTTTGTCGCAAATAACCTAGATCATAAATTATCACTAATAAAATTTTTTTTTTCAATGCAAATTAAGATTGTCGATTTAATCATCAATTTTAACATTATTTCCTATACTGTAAGTTTGAAAGACATAGTGAACGATGTGTGGCATAATTTTTTAGTCTTAAAGAATTTGCAGAAGAAATTTCCCTCACTAGGTAGCCACACTTCAGTAATTTTTATTGTAATAGAAAATTCAACCAAAAAATTGGTCGCAAAAGATTTGTGTTCGAAATTTCTCCAGGTAGGCAGCCACTTCTATGTAAATTATGTTATGCCTTAATATTCAGCAATAAAATCACTAAATTGAAGAATTAGAAATTTCTGCCACCAATGAGACCCAATTTCTAATGTCAATTAACTGTCTAAAAAGTTTAAGAAATTAGCCGCTTATTTGTGTTATTTCTGTAGTGATTGCTTTCTAGACAAAATCAACTAAAATGAATTTTTTTGCTAGCATGCTTTAAAACAACTTTGCTTGTTAAATGACTCGGTACTTTGTCCTCTCTTATAGTTTGTTCATCGGTCATGGATATAAATAACAAATTATTCCTCAAGTAAAAAACTTTGTCACTCGGTAATCTCATTTGCTTCTTAAATTTCTCTCTCTCTCTTTCTCTCTCTCTCTCTCACTATTGAGTCCATAACTGTAATATGTCCTTAATGTCTTTCCTATTTTAACATTGGATTAAGTGAAAGCTATATTATCCCATCCAAATGAAAAACATTATGAAAATGTCTACTTTGGGAATTCCCCCCCCCCCCCCACAAATGAAAAAGCTATATTACATTGGATTGAGCAATATTATTTTTTTATTCAAAATTAATAAAATTATTTTTTTACTTTTTATGCAATTGGTTTGATACTTAACTTAAATTTTTGTAATATTTTATGGCAAAACAGAATTTAAACTTCTTATGAAAATTTATATTAAATTATTTCTCTGTTCTACCCGATTATATATTTTTATTCAAAAATTAAAGTTTTTTAAATAAAAATCTAAATTTTATTCCAAACATTAAGTAAAGTTTATTGTTAGATATTAAAATACCAAAGAATTGTAGGATATATGTGTGTGTCAATATATATATATATATATATATATACATATCCTTAAATGGCCTATAAAAAAGTTTTTGTATTCATTTTAAGACATAGCTAATGCATTCGTGGGTTAGTTATGCCACAAATTGACCAGGTAATCCTAAATGAATATTCTTGAAAAACCTCAATTTCATATATAGATTATTTTTAAGGGTATTTATGTAAAATAATCTAAATTTTGTAAATTTATTTCTCTAAAAAAATATTATATTTACATGCATATCATTTGAAATTTGACTTTTTTAATAGCAGGTCAAAAATAACATTTTTTTTTCAATTTTCTAATAACATATATATTTTTGCATGCATAATTTATAAAGATTAAAATTTTAATAATCTAAGTAGTAAATTTAAATATTTAATATATGAATTTGTAATAAATTTGTGATTTTTATGTCAATTTCTTTATTTATTTTAAATCAGAAAGCAACGTTTCTTTTATCATTGTTTTTTAAAAAGGTGAGCCCAAAAATAAACATGTATAAATTTTTTGTTAAATGAGTGGATATTTAACCGTACTTCAAAATTGAAAGGAAATCAACCTGTAGTTTTCTGAACGGCCTTGGATTCTGTGATCAACCAGCAGGTCTAGCATACCGCGGGGTACGGAAAAACATGAATTTTCTAGGGCTCACGGGCTTCGTCATTTCACACTCATGAAATTACAAAAATTTATTATTCTAAAATAAACAGTATTTTAAAGTAGCATAAAATTATATTTGCATGAATTCGGCGATGTTAGAATTTCCACTGCGGGGCGGCTTTGACTTGTTTCATGTTTGCCACGTCAGCAGCTTGAAGCCTGACCTTTTGGGGGTGGTTCCATATTTTAAGTCGATAAGAGATGCCCAAATATCGACACATCAGCTTCTGTCCCCGGGGATTTAGCCGATTTTGCTCTTGAAACAACACGTATTTGTAGCATTTGATCTCAACCTTTTATTTGGGAATTTTAAATACCCAGCACAACATTTTTATGTATTTAGATATTAACTATCAAAATTTGTATTTATATTTATAAGACTTAAAACTATCAAATTGTATTTTGACACTTGAAAAAATACGTTTCATTTTTGAAAAAGTTGTTATTATAGTATTTTCTTATGTGAGGTTAACGATTTTAATATTATTGGTGTGAAGATGTAAAGTTTAGATGTTTATGTAAATAAATTGAATAAAATTATATGGTGTGTGTATGTATGTAAATGATAAATTTATCTAATTTGCAGAAATGCATTTTTATAATATTTATAGGGAACTTCATTTTAAATCTNACCTTTTATTTGGGAATTTTAAATACCCAGCACAACATTTTTATGTATTTAGATATTAACTATCAAAATTTGATATTTATATTTATAAGACTTAAAACTATCAAATTGTATTTTGACACTTGAAAAAATATGTTTCATTTTTGAAAAAGTTGTTATTATAGTATTTTCTTATGTGAGGTTAACGATTTTAATATTATTGGTGTGAATATGTAAAGTTTAGATGTTTATGTAAATAAATTCAATAAAATTATATGGTGTGTATATGTATGTAAATGATAAATTTATCTAATTTGCAGAAATGCATTTTCATAATATTTATAGGGAACTTCATTTTAAATCTTTTTTTTTTTTTGTTTTTTCTTTTTTTTGACAGAGTTCATTTTCTTAATCCGGCATGGGCGATAACAATTATTAAATGTCGATCATAAAAATTATAAAATTCCATCAACTTTGTTGTTTATCGAGCTTATGTTCCTTTTCAATTAGAATTTCTTCAACAATTTTATTTCTGAGTTACATCACTTGGCTTGTTATGACATAATTTTAGGTAAATACATAAATAAGTTAAAGATAGTTTTTTAAATCATGCAATTTGCTGTTTACAAATTTATGCTACAGAAATGTGATATAACGATTCTTCTCATATTGATTGGATTGTAAGATTTCTTTCTCTGATTTCGAAATAGATTAAATCTCAAAGTATGGATTCCTGCCCTTCTTGGCTTTGCGCTCAGTAAAAGACGCTTTTACTGTAAAGTTGCAAGCTATTGATAAGTTATGGTGAAGCAAAGGATCTGGTTATCTTATCTCGCTTACCGAAGGGTTTCTCTTCTTTTTACTCGGTTTGCTTAAAGGATTTTGAGATCAATTCTATTGCATNAAGTTGCAAGCTATTGATAAGTTATGGTGAAGCAAAGGATCTGGTTATCTTATCTCGCTTACCGAAGGGTTTTTCTTCTTTTTACTCGGTTTGCTTAAAGGATTTTGAGATGAATTTTACTGCAGACCATTGATTTATTTGGACAAAATCATTCATTTTTAAGAAATGGATAGAAGATTTTAAGCCAATCCGTGAAGAATTTAAAGACATTTATATATAGCTAAAACTTCTTAATCTCCCTTTCTTTTGTTGGTCTAAATTTGCAATTTCTAAAGTGGCTAGTCGAATTGGAATTCCTTTAGTAGTGGATCTTTTAATTGCTAAAGGCACTAGATTGGCTTTCACTATGGCTAATGTAAAAAAGAATATACTCCCTTCTACTTGTAAATATTACTGTAGTTATGAATCAAGAAATTGTTATCTTTGTTAAGTACGAATGGAAACCTTCTTCATGCAAAACGTGTTCTACATTTTCTCACAATTCTATGAGTAGCCACAAATCTAATTTTCAAGTCATTAGGAGCTCTATCTCTACATCTTGAGGTAGAAATTACAATATGAGTTTTAATTCCTATGGTCTACAACGAAACNAATGGAAACCTTCTTCATGCAAAACGTGTTCTACATTTTCTCACAATTCTATGAGTAGCCACAAATCTAATTCTCAAGTCATTAGGAGCTCTATCTCTACATTTTGAGGTAGAAATTACAATATGAGTTTTAATTCCTATGGTCTACAATGAAATAGGTGCAAACCGATCATAAGAGACAGACATTTGAAAATTTTGAATCGGAATTAGAACATGTTAGAGAGAAATTGAATACATTAAGAAATGTTGTTGACGTTGGTTTTGCTCAAAATGCTTTTAATGTCCCTAAGAATGAGAGGATAATAGATGCTCCTGATCTTTATATCCCTGTTAATGGTAGCTCAAACAGTAATGAAATTTTGAAGATTTCTAGTCTTCTTGCTTTGCTAAATTGGAATAATATTGAAATTTATTCTGATATTAATATCAATGATTGTTTATCTGAACTAATCGTACTGTTAACAGTATTTAGCAGATTTTTTATAAAGGTTGTTGACCTCACTTTTTATTGAGGTCTAGTCATTCTTCCTTAGGAGCCCAGGATCTAGCCATAGAACTTTCCTATTGACTATTCCTAGAGGACTAATTATGGTACCCTCACCAATAGAAATTGTAAACTCTTCTTCGCTCTTCTTGAGGATCCATATGTTGGTTCTAGCACTTAGTGGGTGGAGCCAATATGGGGGAGCTCAAGAGGGGTTCCCCATAGGACTGTCTGACCTTAGGGTTGACCCTGAGTAATGTGGCTTGGTCTAGTACATACATACTTGCACTTCACATTTCGAGTTGCAACCTTGAACTCTAACTTACATGTGTCTAGTTTGGTTCCCTTCCCTCTTTGGAGACCCATGTGAGTGATCCCTCAAAGACCCCAAAACACTCCAAAAGTAGAGCTTGTAGTGTTTGCATAATGTTTATAATTAGTTATATTTCTTAAATCTCACTAAGCAAATCTAAATTAAATCTAGTTCACTACTAAGCCCTTAAGACTTATGAGTGAATAAATACAAAACTCTTAAGGATATTGAATTATTTGGTATTTTTAATCCTTATCAATGCTTATAACACTCGACATTAACTAGGGGTTTTAAATTAGTGAATTATCATTTTCCAAAATCTAACCCCTCACCTTAGAATCCCTTAATTAATTAACTTTTGAATTATTATAATTGGGGGAAATTACAATTACACCTTTATTGTAGAAAAGTGAGGCATTGGTTTCTACCATTTAATCCCTTCTATGTCAACAATCTAAAAGAGTTTGTTATGATCAAAATTACTCATTTAGCCTTTAACCAATCCTAAAATTTAGTTAAGGCATAAAAAATCAAAATTACCATTTTGCCGTTAAGATTCCCCACTTCATAGCTTATTAAATAGAGCCCAAATGGCTTTTAAATTTTNCTCGACATTAACTAGGGGTTTTAAATTAGTGAATTATCATTTTCCAAAATCTAACCCCTCACCTTAGAATCCTTTAATTAATTAACTTTTGAATTATTATAATTGGGGGAAATTACAATTACACATTTATTGTAGAAAAGTGAGGCATTGGTTTCTATCATTTAATCCCTTGTATGTCAACCATCTAAAAGAGTTTGTTATGATCAAAATTACTCATTTAGCCTTTAACCAATCCTAAAATTTAATTAAGGCATAAAAAATCAAAATTACCATTTTGCCCTTAAGATTCCCCACTTCATAGCTTATTAAATAGAGCCCAAATGGCTTTTAAATTTGTATAGTACTCCACTCACGGGTCAAGTAAAATATGAGAAGAAAAATTGTAATTTTTTTTATTTTTAATTAATTTTTAATAATTATTTTATTCAAAAGTAGGGTTTTTTAAATTTAATTCATTTAATCAATCAAAACAAACTATCTATCCTTAGGAAAATTATTGGAGATTCATCTAAGTCAGAGGACCACTAGGACCAACTTTCATGATTTTTTAAATTTAATTTTATTTATTACATTTATTTAATTATTCTGAGTATTAATTAAATATAAAGTATTATTTTTGTAAAAATTAACTTTTAAATTTTTATTAAATCTCTTTGAGTCCTCGGAACCCAAAGAAAGAAATTTCATATTCTTGCGATTTATATTTTTTTATTATAATTTTTTTTGGTGCAAAATAATCGAAAATTCATTTTCTGGACTTTAAAAATTATAAATTTTTCAGAAAATTAGGAAAAGTATTTTAGTGTCTCCCAAGTAATCAAGGAATCAATTTTGATATTTTGGGGCATTTTTCAAGTTTAGTGATTTTTATCATTTTTTAATTATTTTTAATTATTTAAAATTTAAAATTTACCTAAAAAATAAAATATTTATTTTTTACTTCAATTTAGTTTTTCTTAAATGCCTCTAATCACAAGAAACTCATCAAACTACTTTTTATAAAATTTTGTTCTTCAATTTATGCTATATAATTTTTTTAATACNAAGTCAGAGGACCACTAGGACCAACTTTCATGATTTTTTAAATTTAATTTTATTTATTACATTTATTTAATTGTTCTGAGTATTAATTAAATATAAAGTATTATTTTTGTAAAAATTAACTTTTACATTTTTATTAAATCTCTTTGAGTCTTCGGAACCCAAAGAAAGAAATTTCATATCTTTGCGGTTTATATTATTTTATTAAAATTTTTTTTGGTGCAAAATAATCAAAAATTCATTTTCTGGACTTTAAAAATTATAACTTTTTCAGAAAATTAGGAAAAGTGTTTTAGTGTCTCCCAAGTAATCAAGGAATCAATTGTGATATTTTGGGGCATTTTTCAAGTTTAGTGATTTTTATCATTTTTTAATTATTTTTAATTATTTAAAATTTAAAATTTACCTAAAAAATAAAATATTTATTTTTACTTTAATTTAGTCTTTCTTAAATGCCTCTAATCACAAGAAACTCATCAAACTACTTTTTATAAAATTTTGTTCTTTAATTTATGCTATATAATTTTTTTAATAAAAAAAATCCAATTTAGCTTAGAAAATCAAGTTTAGTGGGTAAATTAATTCAAAATGATTTCAAATTTTTACTGATAGTTAATATGACTACTTTTTTATAGTGTAGGGTGATTTTTTGTGATTTTTAAAATTTTCTTTTAATTTTTATATTTTTCATTCATTTTTAGAATTTAATTACATAAAATAAAATGTTTGATTTTTTAAATCCAATTTTTTTTTCCTAGGGTCCCCTGGTTACAGTGAACCTACCAAAACAAGTTTTATAATTTTCTGATTTATATTTTAAGTTTTATTTTTTTAATTAAATAGAGCTGATTTATTTTGAAAATTAGGGCTTCCGCGCTTAAAGGTGTTCTCTAACCTTGGAAAAATTAGAGAACACACCTAAGGATCAGAAGTTTAACCTTCAATATCTCAAGTCATGGTGATTAGTATTTAATGACTTATAATTTAATTCACTTGTTTGAGTATTTAATTAATTAAAAATAAATATAAGTCAAATAATTTTAATTTTTATTCAACATTCGTCTCCTCTATTCACTAAGCAAAAGAGTCCTTTTTAATGATTTTTCTACATAAAGATATGGATTTTCTAAGTACTGTGAATTAAAAGAATAACAAATATCCTATTTTTCTACTTAATCCAGTTAACCGCCACGCAATATTCATATGCGTAAAAGCCCTACGCGGTACATCCTGAGTCACTGCACTTTCCACCTCCCTCAGCCGCCACGTATTTGAACTTTATCGCTTCACTTATTCATCCGATGAAATATCATCTGTCCGTCGGATACACGCGTGATCGGATGGCTCCTGGTCATTGATACACCTAAAATATATAGTATTTTTAGACACATTTTTAAACCTAATTTTGAGATATTGCGTTTTAATGAAAGATATTTTTGTATTTTTCTTGCAGATACAAGTAAAAAATGGTGAAAAAAGCTTAAAGGAGTTAAAAATGATCAAATTTGGAGTAAAAGGGTGAAAAATGTGCAAATGAGCTTTGGCGCCTAAGTGCCAGTTAAACAGAGAAGGTCGCGCCTAAGCGCCAAGGGTCCCACCCTTAAGCATCAGTGGCAGTTACTAGATGAGTAAAGTCGATTTTTGTAAATTTTGAAGAGGTTTTTGAGGCACCCACTGACTTAATAGGTGGTTATAACCACAATGGACGAAATTTATCACAAAAGGATGCACCTCTTGGGAAAATTCTTTGAATCTTGATATATTTTGAAGAGTTTCCAAGGCACCTCGTGGAAAACTATAAAAGAAATATGAGATGACTTTGAAAGGAGTGTTGAAAGTATTGGAAAGTTTTGAAAGTTCTCTTTTGGGGAGTTAATTTNGTTTTTGAGGCACCCACTGACTTAATAGGTGGTTATAACCACAATGGACGAAATTTATCACAAAAGGATGCATCTCTTGGGAAAATACTTTGAATCTTGATATATTTTGAAGAGTTTCCAAGGCACCTCGTGGAAAACTATAAAAGAAAGATGAGATGACTTTGAAAGGAGTGTTGAAAGTATTGGAAAGTTTTGAAAGTTCTATTTTGGGGAGTTAATTCGGAGAGATTTTCAAGCACCACTTTTGCTTTTATTTTATCTTTTTTGTTATTTTATTTTGAGTGATTGTAAAGAGAAGAGATTCAAAGGAACTTCAAGAGTTTGGTGGAAAACTTGAGATAAGTTTTTATCTTTTATTTTGAAACTTATTTGGTTTTAATTGATACGTGTTGTTGGTTTGACAATGATTTCTACTTTTAAACTAAAGTGTGTTTTTATTTTCTCCATGGATTATGAGTAGTTTTCTTTATCTTTCTTCCTAAAATGATAAGTAATTAAGTTTTGGATGCAAATTTTGGAGAGTACTGATCTTTAATGTTGGAAGAAGTTGTGATGATTTAAATCAATGCACTTTATTTACTTCTTGATTTGACCAATCCATATATTAAAATTTATTGTTAGAACATGTAAGAACCAGGCTGGTATTGTCTCAGTCAACAATTAGAAAGAATCACATGACGTTGTATGAATGAGAATGTAGTTCATATGATTGAGTAAAAATAAATAAGGAAATATTCATTAAAAGGGTGTAGAGTTAGAGGAATTTAAAGTGACAGGTTAAAGCCCCCAACTAGGTTTATTCTTTTAGGGTCTGATACGAGATGTTACCTCCCAGGTGGAGGGAATCGAGGGAACTCTAGAGTGAGAGCTAGTAGCTTCCCTGCCTAGCTGGTCTTCAAAGTTATTCAAACTTTAAATTAGCCAATGTTATTTATAGCAACTCTAGTAATGGTAAAGAATATTGTTCAAACTTTAAATTAGCCAATGTTCTTTATAGCAACTCTAGTAAGGGTAAAGAATATTAATCCCTATTTGACACAACACAATTTGCATACTTCCACAACAGAATTCCTATACTTATTACTGATTTATGATAAGAAGAAAGACATTTTTTTTATTAAGTGTTTTTCATCTACANAGTCAACAATTAGAAAGAATCACATGAGGTTATATGAATGAGAATGTAGTTCATATGATTGAGTGAAAATAAATAAGGAAATATTCATTAAAGGGTGTAGAGTTAGAGGAATTTAAAGTGACAGGTTAAAGCCCCCAACTAGGTTTATTCTTTTAGGGTCTGATACGAGATGTTACCCCCCAGGTGGAGGGAATCGAGGGAACTCTAGAGTGAGAGCTAGTAGCTTCCCTGCCTAGCTGGTCTTCAAAGCTATTCAAACTTTAAATTAGGCAATGTTATTTATAGCAACTCTAGTAATGGTAAAGAATATTGTTAAAACTTTAAATTAGCTAATGTTCTTTATAGCAACTCTAGTAAGGGTAAAGAATATTATTGCTCTATTTGACACAACACAATTTGCATACTTCCACAACAGAATTCCTATACTTATTACTGATTCATCATTTGACACAACACAATTTGCATACTTCCACAACAGAATTCCTATACTTATTACTGATTCATGACAAGAAGAAAGACATTTTTTTTATTAAGTGTTTTTCATCTACGAAACTCTAGTTAATCTTTTAAGTTACTATTTTGTCAAAATATCAAAAATACCAAAAATATTTGAATTTTTATTTCTGTAAATTATATTCAGTTTAAGTAATTATTTTTTAAAAATAGAAAGTTTTCCAAAAATGATATTGTATAAATTCTTTATGGGTTCGATATTCAGGTCTTAATCAAAAAGTCCTATATTATTTGATAACGATACGTATTCTTACGTAGTATCCCAATATATATATATATATATA
>JXCR01113606.1:11090-37005 GCA_002079205.1 Phalaenopsis hybrid cultivar | reverse complement strand
ATTAGATTTCATGGGACCATTTATACCATCTTTCAGAAATTTATATATTCTGTTAGCATTGGATTATGTATCTAAATGGATAGAAGTTGTTGCTTCACCTCAATGTGATGCTCAAAGTGTTGCAAAATTTTTGAAAATGAATATATTTTGTAGATTTAGGATGCCAAGAGTTATCATTATTGATGGGGGAAGTCATTTCAGAAATACCATAATGGANTTTTTTAATTTTCTAATAACATATATATATATATATATATATATATATATATGAATATGTATTGATGTTGTGATTTTTATGTCAATTTATTTATTTTGTTTTAAATTAGAAAGCAACGTTTCTTTTATCGATATTTTTTAAAAAGGTGAGCCCAAAAATAAATATGTATAAATTTTTTGTTAAATGAGTGGATATTTTACCGGACTTCAAAATTTAAGGGAAATCAACGTAACTTTCTGAACGGCATTGGATTCTGTGATAAACCAGCAGGTCTAGCACACCGCGGGGTACGGAAAAACATGAATTTTCTAGGGCTCACGGACTTCGTCATTTCACACTTATGAAATTACTAAAATTTATTATTCTAAAATAAACAGTACTTTAAAGTAGCATAAAATTATATTTGCATGAATTCGGCAATGTAAGAATTTCCGCTGCGGGGCGGCTTTGACGCCTCATGTTGCCACGTCAGCAGCTCGAAGCTTACCTTTTGGGGGGGGTTCCATATTTTAAGCCAATAAGAGATGCCCAAATATCGACACATCAGCTTCTGTCTCCGGTGATGTAGCCGATTTTGCTCTTGAAGCAACACGTATTTGTCGCATTTGATCTCAACCTTTTATTTGGGAAAAAATTCATTCATTTTTAAGAAATGGATAGAAGATTTTAAGCCAATCCGTGAAGAATTTACAGACATTTATATATAGGTAAAACTTCTTAATCTCCCTTTATTTTGTTGGTCTAAATTTGAAATTTCGAAAGTGGCTAGTCGAATTGGATCTTTTAATAGCTAAAGTCACTAGATTGGCTTTCGCTACGGCTAATATAAAAAAGAATATACTCCCTTCTACTTGTAAATATTATAGTTATGAATCAAGAAATTCTTATCTTTGTTAAATACGAATGGAAACCTTCTTCCAGCAAAACGTGTTCTACATTTTCTCACAACTCTATGAGTAGCCACAAATCTAATTCTCAAGTCATTAGGAGCTCTATCCCTACATTTTGAGGTAGAAATTACAATATGAGTTTTAATTCCTATGTTCTACAATGAAATAGGTGCAAACCGATCATAAGAGACAGACATTTGCGAAATTTGAATCGGAAGTAGAACATGTTAGAGAGAAATTGAATACATTAAGAAATGTTGTTGACGTTGGTTTTGCTCAAAATCCTTTTAATGTCCCTAAGAATGAGAGCATAATAGATGCTCCTGATCTTTATATCACTGTTAATGGTAGCTCAAATAGTAATGAAATTTTGAAGATTTCTAGTCTTCTTCTTGCTTTGCTAAACTGAAATAATATTTAAGTTTCTTCTGACATTAATATCAATGATTGTTTATCTGAACTGATCGTAATGTTAACACTATTTTGTAGATTTTTTTCTAAAGGTTGTTAACCTCACTTTTTGTTGAGGTCTAGTCATTCTTCCTTAGGAGCCCAAGATCTAGTCATAGAACTTTCCTGTTGACTATTCCTACAGGATTAATTATGGTACCCTCACCAATAGAAATTTTAAACTCTTCTTCGCTCTTCTTGAGGTTCCATATGTTGGCTCTAGCACATAGTAGGTGGAGCCAATATGGGGGAGCTCAAGAGAGGTTCCTCATAGGACTGTCTGACCTTAAGGTTGACCCTGAGTGATGTGGCTTGGTCTACTACACACATAGTTGCACTTCACATTTTGAGTTGCAACCTTGAACCCTAACTTACACATGTCTAATTTGGTTCCCTTCCCTCTATGGAGACCCATGTGGGTGATCCCTCAAAGACCACAAAACACTCCAAAAGTAGAGCTTGTAGTGTTTGCATAGTGTTCACAATTAGTTATGTTTCTTAAACCTCACTAAGAAAATCTAAATTAAACCTAGTTCACTACTAAGCCGTTAAAACTTATGAGTGGATAAATACAAAACTTTCAGGGATATTGAATTATTTGGTATTTTTAATCCTTATTAATGATTATAACACTTAAACATTAACTAGAGGTTTCAAATTAGTGAATTATCATTTTCCAAAATCTAACCCCTCACCTTATAATCCCTTAATTTAACTAACTTTTGAATTATAATAATTGGGGGAAATTACAATTATATCTTTATTGTAGAAAAGTGAGGCATTGCTTTCTACCATCTAATCCCCTGTATTCCAATCCTCTAAAAGAGTTTGTTATGATCAAAATTACCCATTTACCCTTTAACCAATCCTAAAATTTAATTAAGGCATAAAAAAGTAAAATTACCATTTTGCCCTTAAGGTTCCTCACTTCATAGCTTATTAAATAGAACCCAAATGACTTTAAGATTTTTATAGTAATCCACTCACGGGTCAAGTAAAATATCAGAGGAAAAATTGTAATTTTTTTTTTATTTTTAATTAATTTTTAATAATTATTTTAATCAAAAGTAGGGATTTTCAAATTTAATTCATTTAACCAATGAAAAAAAACTAATTATCCTTTGGAAAATTATTAAAGATTCATTTAAGTCAGAGGACCACTAAGACCAACTTTCATGATTTTTGGAGTTTTATTTTATTTATCATATTTATTTAATTATTTTGAGTATTAATTAAACACAAATCATTATATATGTAAAAATTAACTTTTACATCTTTATTAAATCTCTCTGAGTCTTGGGAACCTAAACAAAGAAATTTCATATTTTTGTGGTTTATATTTCTTTTATTATAATTCTTTTTGGTACAAAACTATGGAAAAATTATTTTATGGACTTTAAAAATTATAACTTTTTTTCAGAAAATTAGGAAAAATATTTTAGTTTCTCCCAAGTGATCAAGGAACCAATTGCGATGCTTTGGAGCATTTTTCAACTTTAGTGATTTTTATTATTTTTTAATTATTTTTAATTATTTAAAATTTAAACTATGCCTCAAAGATCAAATATTTATTTTTTACTTCAATTTTATTTTTCTTAAATTCCTCTAATCACAAAAAACTCAGAAAACTATTCATAATTTTTTTACCTTTAATTTATGTTATGTAATTTTTTTAATGCAAAAATCAAATTTAGCTTAGAAAATCAAGTTTAGTTGGTAAATTAATTCAAAATGATTTTAAATTTTTATAGATTGTTAATATGACTTTTTTTTATAGTGTAGGATGGTTTTTGTGATTTTTAAAATTTCATTTAATTTTTATATTTTTCATTCATTTTTAGAATAAAATGTTTGATTATTTAAATCCAATTTTTATTTTTCCTACGGACCCCTGGTTACAGTGAACCTACCAAAATAAGTTTTATATATTTTTTATATATATTTTAATTTTTATACTTTTTAATTAAAATGAGATGATTTACTTTAAAAATTATGGCCTCCGCACTTAGAGGTGTTATCTAACCTTGGAAAAATCAGAGAAAATACTTAAGGATAGGAAGTTTAAACCATCAATATCTCAAGTCATGGTGATTAATATTTAATGACTTATAATTTAATTAACTTATTTGAGTATTTAATTAATTAAAAAGAAATATAAGTCAAATAATTTTAATTTTTATTCAACATTATTCTTCTCTATTCACTGAGGAAAAGTGTTATTTTTTTATGATTTTTCTACACAAAGATATGGAGTTTATAAGTACTGTGAATTAAAAGAATAACAAAAATCCTATATTTCTACATGATCCAGTCAGCCGCCATGCAATCCTCGTATGAGTAGAAGCCCCACACGACACATCCTGATTCACTACACTTTCCACCTCAGCCACCACGTGTCCCATCTTTTTCGCTTCACTTCTTTATCCAATGAAATCCGATCTGCCTTGGATACGCACGCGATCGGATAGCTCCTCGTCATTGTTCCCAATGGCCTTAAACCAAGAAGCACTCATTTTCTAAACCTAATTTCTCCCTCAATTCTCAACCAAATTACATGGGATTTGTTTCTAAAGCTTCATATACTCACGATGAACCAATCCATATGGTTAATCAGGAATGAAATAAAATTTTGCTTCAGAAAACTGAGCTCAGTTTAGGGGAAAACGATATATACCTTGGTTCAAGAGGTGTACCCTCGATTGGATTTGTTCCTGAGGTTTGTTGTGAGCTGGCGAACTCCTCCAATTGTTAATTTGAGCTGAGATTGAGTCAAATTACTTATTTGAACAAAGGGTGATTTGTGCTTGGTCTATGGCTAGGTTAGAGTGCTCAAAATGATGGGGCTTTGGTTAGGGAAGTCATTTATGGCTCTGGTAAAGTTTATGGAACAATCAACTTGGAGTTTGGATGTACTTAGTGGTATGTCCGTGAAAACTGCAAAATTTTAGTGATGAAATTAGGGTTCTGATGTGGGGACGAAAGGCTAAGATTGGTTGGGTTGAGCTTCTCTGGATTGCTAGAGGGTATGGTGAAAATTTTGCAGAGTTTTGTTAAGGTTTGAGTAACCTTTTTATTTTGGCCATGGGGGTGATTTTATATGTAGAAGAGGTTGTGTTGATTATCATAGTCAGCTGTGGTGGCAAGGGATATGCTTAGGTGGAGGGAAAAAGTGCCCAAGTGGCCAATGGGGCTTAGCCAGCTCAGATAGGTTAAATTTTTGGTTTTCTCCAATTGGGGCATCGGGTCATTGTGTTTTGCGGCCATTGTGGTGGGTGGTCTTCCAGGGTCAGGTCATATCCAAGTTCAGCAAAGCCAGGGGTGCTGTAAGGTCAAGTCAATTTAGTTTCATGGTGGCCCCATGGTGAAAATCCATGTGAGAATTAAAGTTTGGGTAAATTTTCTACATGTGCTGGTCTTATCTACCCTAGCCAAAGTCTCCAAAACACTCCAAAATTTTTATATTTACCAAAATACCCCGAAATTTATCAAAATTACCAAAATGCTCCTCATGACCCAAAAATTTCCAATTGACTCATTATAACCAAAATCCCCAAATTTCCCTTAAGTGCATAAAGTCCCCAAGTCACCCTTAATCTCCACCAAATTGACCCCAATTTTCACTCAATACACTCCTAACCTACCCAATTTCATCAATTTCAAATTCAATTTTGACTAAATCTGTGTCCAACCTCAAGCCTAATTTCCAAGCTCAAACTCGTTCCCCCAAATTGATCCAAATCCCCCAAATTAAACTTCACGACCAATTCAATTCTCCAATTTCCAATTTACATCAAATTCAACATATCTAAATTCAATCTCAACTAATTCCAACTCAATTTGATTAGCCCATGAATAATTTTAAAATTAAGATCGAACCCATCATGCATGTTAAAAGCCCATGCGCATGTGCATTTTCAAAGGCCTAACTTGAGCCCACATGGCAAAATTTCCTTCCCTATCATCTTATGGCCTTAAGAACATTTCATCATGACATCATATGGTTCAAACCATGCACATACATCAAAATTTATCCAAATTAGGCATCATTGTATACTTTTCTAAAAATTTATGAAAGTCCCAAATTCCATTTGCATGAAAATTTTCAATGACCCTATACAAGGCATGACATGTCTCATGGAGCCTTCCATGGATATCAAAAAGTCAATTTTTGCCAAATTTGGCAAGTGGAGGTGACCACTCCCTCTTCTCCCCATCCCTTGGATTTTCCTCCTTCATAAAATATTTACGCCCCACCTATGCTCAAGTCAGCCATTTGACACCCAACTTAAAGTCTTTGGATGCACTTACTGCAGAACCTACTTTAGGCTCTATTTGAGGCCAAAACTGATCAAAAAAGGTGCTCCTCTTCATTTTGACTTGCTCATTTCTGCCACACCTCGCCTCCATACACTTTTTTCAGCTTCATTTGACCACCATTCAGGACTCTATCAGTAATTTATCTTTAAGAGTTTAGAGTTTCATGGTGAGATTAAGTGTGAATTCTTCTCTAAGAGTGTTGGAGAAGGAAAAAAGTGAAAGATTTCTTTTTCCTAAATTTCCTAGGAGAGGCTACATGGGATTTGCTTTAAGAAAGAGGTTCAAATAAGTGTTGTTTGTTTATTAGTGTTGTATGAACTTTCTTTTATATATGAAATTTGTGTTTTATCGTATCTTTCTCATGAAGTTTGAGTAGTTTTCTTTATCTTTCTCCCTACTCTGAGATATGATAAAATGAAGATATAATATGGTTGTGCAAATATTTAAATATTAAATTAATTGTAATGATTTTTCAACTCCGAACTTAATTTACTTTTCGATCTGACCAATTGAATTGTTAAAATTTGTTGTGAAACATATGATCCGGGAAATAGAGTATGAGTTCTACAACATAGTGAGGATCACATTTTATTCAATGAAGGTGTATTTCGTTCATGGAATTAAGTGCAAATAAATAGGAAAATATACACTGAATGGGTGTAGAATTGGAGATTTTAGTGTGACGTACTAAAATCTTCAATTTGGTCTTAATGTTTAAAAACTAAAGTGAGAGTTAGCCTTCAGGTGAAGGGAAGTGGGAGCCAGTATCCTCCTCGCCTAGCCATGGATTTAGGGACTAAACTTGGGATTAGCCGATGATTATCTATAGCACTATATCAGGGTAGAGAATTAAAATTGCTCCTTTTTGGAACAATACATATTAAAACCATTTATCTCATCTCATTTTACCAAAATCTTCTTGTGGTGGGAAAGATGCTTTTTCACA
Source organism: Phalaenopsis hybrid cultivar (assembly GCA_002079205.1). Taxonomy (NCBI): domain Eukaryota; kingdom Viridiplantae; phylum Streptophyta; class Magnoliopsida; order Asparagales; family Orchidaceae; genus Phalaenopsis; species Phalaenopsis hybrid cultivar. Next base: position 30,185 of record JXCR01113606.1, on the reverse strand, counting down.
TAAGAAATCTTCATCACATAAAGATAGTTTAATAGTTACTGTTTAAATGTTGCATTTTAATTTTTCTAGAAGTTAAATAATTTAGTTTTGATTGCATCTAACATATTTGAAATTAGTGATATTAATTTTGTGTAATTTTTGTGAATTTTCTAGTTAATTTATCATTGCAAATTTAAACCTTTCCTGTGGGATCGATATTCGGGGCTTAAATAGAAAGTCCTTTATTACTTAATAATGATACGTATACTTGCATAGAATTCTAACATTGATTGCTTAAATTTCTTAATAATAAGTATTGCATCAAGCTTTTGGCACCTTTACGTAGAGGAGTCAAACTTATAGAAATTTTACACAACTATATTTTACGAAGGATCATTTAGCTGCCATTATAAATTGTTTTCTGCTATTAATGAGGTCTTAGATGAAGTTGTTTCTTTTTCTACTAATGGACGAGCAGCTTGAAACTTTCCTCTTTCTACGTTAAATGTGGTATCTAAGGCCTAACAGTACTTTATTTCGGGTAGAATGATACCAACAAATAATCATAGTGTGGTTATGAAGGATAAAGCCATTTTGAACTTCTATATCCAGCACATGCGAATGATAGATGTAGGCTCTATTATTTATAAAAAACACTCGGTCTATTGCTTTGGGAGAGACTACTGGTGGTTTAGCACACCCTGCCCTGATTTTCACACTATGTGAATATGCAAGAGTTGATTTTAGAATTGATGAGGAGAGGATTGAACCTTTAAAACCTATTGGGCCTGCCAATATTAAAACTTATGAATCTCATTTTAGATGAAGATCTGGAAGTAGTACCAGGGATATTCCTTCTACTTCAAGTACTACTACTTCTAGTTCCCCTACTATGCATGAACTTATGGAGCAGATAATGATTAAACAAGTAGATATCTTGAGAAAGAAAGTATAATAAAAAATATGGAGGCCAAACATTTACATAATGATGATTTGAGAAGACAAAAGTTTGAATATGTTACTACTTATGATGATGCAATGGTCAGATAAACGAGGGGTGATTACACCGTTCAGTTTCCTACTCACCCTGTTTTTACCCCATATCAGTAGCAACATTTGGATGTAGAAGAAGATGATGATGATGATGATGATTGGTGATGCTTTAGTTAGATTTATGTTTAGTTTATGTTTGGTTGTACTTTATTGTTGAGACTGTTTGTTTTTAGAGTGTAACACATTATTTTAAATGTTATGTTGAATTGTGAACTGTAGATTTGTGAGACTGTTTTTACATTGGGAACCATTTTAGTACTATTGTTAGTTTATAGTAATTTGTTGGATGTATTTGTAGTTTACTCTTTCTCAGCAAATTTTTATATGTATTATGTGTTATTTAAAGTTTTAAGTCTTGTAGCTTTTCATATTAGAACCTGCAATATTTCAGAGTTAAGTTTCAAATCAGAACCTTCAGCAGGTAAGTCTTTTCTTTATGTATTAAATGTTTTCTTTCGCCCTTTATTATTTTAGTTTTTCATGATAAATCTTTTAAGAATTTAAGTTTGGGGGAAAAGAAAATTTCCTTTTTAAAGAAAAGAAACATAATTTTTTTTATCCTCAATTAGCTATATTTCAAAAAACTTCTAAATTTAATATGATCTTTGGTATTAGAGGGTAACTTTAGATAAATATGTTTATGTTTCTAAATATATAGTAAACTTAAGTGAAATGTTTCAATAATAAAGGTTAATTTTAAAAGATTAAGATATTTGGTATGATAGAATTAGACTATGTTTATCTGTTGTAAGTAAGGGAAGTTGTATTTTTGAAGTACTAAAAATCTTCGGGATTCATGTAAGAAGAAAAGAATAAAACTTGATGAAATATCTTTAAAGCTAGTATAAATTTATAAAGTGAAGGAATGTGAAAAGTTTTTAACTTTAAGAAGAAGATAGTCAAGTTTAAAATTATTAAAGGCTATCTAGAAATAGTAATCCTCACATGAAAAAAAAAAAAGAAATAAAAAACTGATTAAAAATGATCCTTAAAAATTAAAGTAAAAGAAAAAAAAAGAAAAGAAAACGAAAAGAAAAAGATGCGAGGAGAAGCTCGAGGAGATGTCTAATTAAAAATTGACTTCACTTGAATTAACTTAAAGAAAAAGGCTTGGCTACATTTTGTAAACTTATATTTCAGTATTAGCATATTTACTAGTAAAGTTTCATAAAGTTATTTTTCATATGGATATTCTAAGTGGTTTTAATATGAATAATTTGCAATTTTCCTTGAAAAGAATAGAGAATCAGAAATCTTATACTTGATTGCTAGATATTTTTATACCTTTAGTATTAACTAGAGTTTCTTTACATTGTTTTTAAGTTATACTTTTGTATTTAGTGGACTAAAATATGGAAATCTAGAAGTTAAAATCTTTGCCATGAGTCATATTTTTATGTAGTAAAAGAGTTACTTTAGGACAAGTAACATTTAAGTTTCGGTGATTTTGATACACCAAAAATATAATCATTTTTAGACCCATGCTCATTTTTAGTGATATTGCACTTTAAAGGAATACATTTTTCATGTTTTATTGTATGTTATTGATTTTTAGAACTTGAAGTAAAATGGAAGCAAAAAAGGATAAAATTTGTAGTCAAAATGGAGTTTTTGAAAATTTGTTTAGCACCGATGGCGCCAGACTGGGCACTGACGGTGCCATTTGACAGAGAGTATGAATTATATTCACGGGCCACTAGTGGCGACAATGTCTGAATGGGCGCCATTGTCTCTAGAAGATTCGACAAATTTGGATGCTCTTTAAAGAGTTTTTGGATGCACCTATTGGAAAACCAACCTTAGGCTCTATTTAGAGCCGAAATTTATCAGAAAGGACTTGTTGACCTCACTTTTTGTTGAGGTTCAGTTTTTCCTCTTTAGTAACCTAAGGTCTAGCCATTGGACTTTTCTATTGACTATTCTTAGAAAACTAAACAAGGAACCCTCACCATTAGAAATTTCAAACTCTTCTCTACTCAAATTGAAGTTCCACATATTGATCCTAACCTCTAGCACTTAGTAGGTGGGGTCACTATGGGGGAAACTCAAGATGAGTCACCCTTAAGACTGCTGGACCTTAGGGTTGACTCTGGGTGTTGTTCTAGTGCTAAGGCACTTACTTGCAATCATTTGTACTCACAATCACTCATTACCCTAAACCCAGAACCTTTAGGCTCTGGTCCCTTGATACTTTTGGGAAACTCCTGTAGGTGGTTCCCTAAACCCATTAGCCCTAGGCTAAGGTTTAGCAAAGAACACTAAAAAGAGGACCCAAAATGGGGTTTCCATTGATCCATGGCTTATTTATGGTGGTTGGCAATCCAACTCCATCAAGTTACCCAACCTACCCTATTGCCCCTAAATTCCGCCGAATTACCCAAATACCCTTATGACCCTAAATTTGGCCAAAAGCTCCAAATCTAGCCAAAATACCCAAAATTGTTGAAAAATCATTTAAAACACCTTGAAAACACCCAAATTACCCAAAAACCCAAAATTTGCCAAATTACCAAAATACCACTATTTGGCCCAAAATTCCAAAAATACAAAAAAATCCAAAAAATTCCCAAAACCCCCCAAATATTCCCAATTTCATTTTCCTCAACTATCATATGACCCAATTTGCCAAATTTAACCATCTTTAATCAAAGGCCCCAAATTGCCCTTTAAAGGCCCACATTTTCCCCAAATCACTCTAAATGTCCATCAAGTTGATCCCAATTACCCCAATTTCAATTCTAAACTCAAATTCACTCTTGATATGACCAATAAAGATCAAATTCATGCCCAATTGATCCATGATTTGAACCTAATTTTGATTTAAACCAAAAACCCAATTTTGGCCCCATGAGTTGGTTTCACCAAATTGAACCCATAGCCCTCACAATTCACCACAATTTGTGTTGAAAAATCTTCATAACCTTGCTACACATCAAATTTTACCTTCAATTGTCCTTTCTTGGACCTCAATTTCATTTGATTTCAACTTAAGTCCAAAAGCCCCAATTTTGCCCCAAATTAACCGTGTCTCAAAACTTCACCAAATTTAGGGCCTTAACCACAAAATTTCCACTCCACTCCTTCATGAAAAGTATTCACAACCCCTCCCTTGATCATGTGGATCATTCCATTTGGACTTAGCCAAAGGCTAGCCCAACCTTGACCCATGTCTTGCCCAACATGCCCAAATTGGCCAAATTTCAAAAATCCCTCAAATTGACCTACCAATTGAACTTAAAATGACTTCAACCCTCCATCAAAAATCTTCATAACAATAAGCTACACAATGTTGATCAATAAATTGGGTCATTTGACATGGATAACTTAGAAAAAACCCAAACTTTGTTCACTTGAACCCACATTGAACCTATGCATTAAAGATGGCCTAACTACCCCGAAGTCACCAAATTAACTCCACCTCAGCCATTGGTTAGACCCTAAGATTGAGCCAAAACCCATCTAACCCTTTAAACTAAGCCATGGACCAAAGGTCCCCCAAATTAAGGGATTTTTATTTCCAAAAATGCACATGCTTAAGATACCCTTACCAAAGTTAAACCTCAATCCATTAATTTGCTGTGACAGATTCCCTTGGGTTCCCTGAGCTCCTAGCCATCTCCCCCTTGCTGGTCGGCTAGCCTAGTAGCTGGAAAATGGCCAAACCAAGAGCCACCCCAATGGAGCTTCACCCAAATCAAAACTAGAGGCCAGCACATCCAAATCAAACTATAGAGCTCCTCTGTCCTCGACTTAAGCACCACAATGCACCCAAGCTTGTGCCCTCAGAGCCACCTCATGGCCATTTTTATAAAAACTCACCTCCACGGCCATGGGAGGTGTGTTAAAAATTTCTTAGAGAGAGCCTCCCAAACTTCTCATAGAGCCTCCTTGAAATCCTTTTAGTGCAATCCAACCCTCCTCCCCCATTGAATTCCACTGTAGAAGCTTAATTTTGAGCTCAAACCTCTGCCCAAAACCAGGGCAGAACTCATTACACTTCCACAGTCCACCAAACTTCAATTACTTGTGCCCACACCTTCACAACCAAGAAAGATTCCAAATCCTTATCAAATCTCCCTCTTATAGAGCCTCTAACATATCTCTAGACCAACACCTGAAATCGGGCTTGATCGAAATCATACCTAGGCCTTGCACCAAGGCAAGAGGCTTAATCTCTAGCCTCCTTGGACCCCAACGAACGTGCCAAGACCCTCTAATTGAAGCTTCACTTCTCAAAGCAAAAGTATAAAACTTCTCCCTCTATCGAGCCTATTTTGATTCTCCATTTGATTAGGCTTAATTTAATTGGATGATTACCGTATGGATGTGTTTGTCTCACTTAAATGAGTTGGTAGGATCAAACCCGAAGTGATTTGGTTGAGTCTAAGCTGAGATCTTAGGGTTTTAATGTGGACGGTCACGGGATAAATCTGTCGGGGACGATGACGGGGAGCTGTTTGATCAAGCGTGTATCGAATGGATGTTTAAGATGAAGTCGGATAGTGTTTCTTTACATAAACAATGAGACGTGTGGTTGCTGGCATGGACGGCGACATCAAATGAGAGCGCGTCACGTGGAGCTTCAGAGCTGTCGTAGGTTGACGAGGTGTCGCGTGGATAAGTAGAAAAATATGTCTTTTTTGTATTTATTTAAACTCCCTTAACTTCAAAATTCAATAACATGATGTAGAAAAATCACTAAAATAAAATAAAAATACCCTCTTGCTCAGTGAATAAAGGAGAATAATGTTGAAATAATTTTAAGTCCATATGCTGCATATTTTATTTTTAATTAATTAAATACTGATTTGAATCTTTTGATTATCCATGCATTTAGACTTATCACCATAGCTTGAATTTTTGGCATGTTGTAGCCTCTATCAAGGGGAACATTCTTTAATTTTTCCAAAGTTAAAGGAGGTCCCTAGATAGAGGATCACATTTTTCAAGTTTATGTGCATTATTTTCTTAAAATAATCATGGAAATTAGCATGTTGATTGGAAAATTCCAAGAAAATTTTAGAAGGTTTAGCATGACCAGAGGACCTTTTGGAAATAATTTCATAGGTTAAGTCATTTAAAGTGCACCTAATTTTCACAAACACTAAATCACTAAGATAATTAACATTACAAGAAATAAAATATTAAATTACTTGATTTTTGATCTCTACTGTTATTTATGATCCAGAGAACTCACCATTAAAATTTCAAAATATTTTGAGTTCATTTGATAACTTAAGTTCATTTTTAAAGATAAACATCACTTTTGACATTGAAATGATTTTTCAAAATCAAAATATAACTAAAAATTTATAAAAACTTATTTTTTGAGTTCTTTGTGATTAGGGGCATTTTATAAAAATAAAATTATATTTAAAATAAAAACTTCATTTTTAGCCTATTTTTAAATATTTAAAATAATTAAAAATCCATAAAAGTCATAAAAATAATAAAACTCATGGAAATGTGCTAAATTGTTTCCTAATCACTTAGGAATAATTAGAATATTTTTCCTGGTTTCTAAATAAAGATATTGAATTTTAAAGCTTAAAAATAACTTTTAAAAGGCTAAAAATAAGTTTTTATTGAATTTTAAAGCTTAAAAATGATTTTTAAAGGCTAAAAATGAGTTTTCATTAAAATAACTCCAATAAATCACATAAAATTCAGAAAAATATAAAATCTTCTCGTTTTAGTTCTCTAACTTAGGGAGACTTTTCAAAAACACAAGGCTTATATTTCCACATTTAAAATATTTTATATTTAATAAATACCCCAAAACTGAAAATAATTCTTGAAATTCAAATAAAATTAAAAAAAACATGAAATTTGGTCCAAAGGCTTCTCTAGTCTAAGTATACCTTCAGTATAAATTTCAAGGGATTAGAGTTCACCTTGGTCAAGTTAGTAATTATCTTTGAAAAATCCTATTTTTGTATTAAAATAATTTCATAAATTAAATTAAATTTTGAAAAATCACATTTTCTCCTTTGATGTCTTAATTGACCCATGGATGAGGTAGGATAAAAATTTCAAAGTCATTTGAATTGAATTTGACAAATTTTGAAGTGTTAGAGCCTTGGGAGTGTGATCCATGGGATATACGACAAGGTAAGAGTCACATTCACCAGAGTCCATACTGTATTTGAATGGTTAGCTGTAAAGGAGGGGTGTTTTGTCGCTAAGTTACTTAAATGAGTAGGACGCATAGTTTCACCGCGGATGAAGAAATAAATTTTGAAGGATGTCAGACCTACCCATCAATTTCAAAGATAGGTTGAAATTCTACGAGTGCATATTACTACTAAATTGCGTCATAGAAATCGATTCAATGCTGCCGTAACATATTTTACCACCACCGCTCTGAGGCTCGCAGAACACTGATAAGTCAAGTCACGTCTGAGACCAAGGATATCACCTACCATTGTTTATGATGACTTCCTAAGGAGGGATAAAGGGAAGAAGCCACTTGTTGATGTACTTGGTCCACGCCGTAGGGAGTATGCCTCTCTTTGACACACAAGTGACTCATCCAACACACCCTATGCCAAGGCATTAACGTAAAAAAAAAGTTATAGATACTGATACACCAAAATAATATATAGTTTTAAGTGCATATTTTATGCTTATTTTTGGTGGTATTGCACTTTAAAGAAGCACATTTTCATGTTTTTGGAGCAGGTATATCAATTTTTGTTATTTAGAGCAAAAGTAGCAAGAAGGAAAAAATTTAGAGCCAAAACAACAAATTTCGAGATTCTGGCACAACATGCATCAGATTGGCACAAGATGCACCAACGTACAAGGAATTGGCATAAGATACGCCAGATTGGTACCAAATGCGCCAAACCCCAAAACACTGTGGTCTTCAACAAGCTAGCACAAGATGCGCAATATGCGCCATGTGATAGAGAGCTGGCACAAGATGCCCCAGAGATTACTTTTTGCTGATTAAGGCAGTTTGAGATGAATTTTGCATTAATTTCAAAAGGTAAACTTGTTCTAAACACTCATTGGAGTGATTTAATGTATCTATACACATTGGAAGGATCTTTTATGAAGGCATATGTCTCTTAGATCAATTGACATGACCTTTAAATTCAAAAGAGTTGACTTTTGGATAAAATTTTGGGGGGAATTTTTAATTCATTTTAGAGGTTGGCAACCTCTATCAAAACAAGAGGACTTCAAGAGTGTGTGTGTGGCATGTAAAAGGAGGAGAAAACATGAGATAGAGAGAGAGAGAGACAAGTCAAGGGATTGGAGATTTTCTTCAAGGATTATAAGAGGAAAGCGAAGGTGAGAGATTTCTTCTTCATTACAATTCTAAGACAGAATTGAGAGTGTTTGAAAGAGGAGAAAGGCTTGAAGAGAACTTCTAGGGATTTTCTTGGGAAGGATTGTGAGATAAGTTGTGTTAATTTTTTCTTTCATTTTGTAAACTTATTTTTATATATGAAATTCGTGTTTTGTCGTATCCCTCTCATGAATTATGAGTAGTCTTCTTTATCCTTCTCCCTACTTTGACATATGGTTTTGTGAAGAATTGATTTTATTTTATATGGTTTTAAATGTCAATGATTTGTGATGATTTAAACTCTAATCTTTATTTACTTTTTGATCTGTCCAATTGAAATATTAAAACATACTGAGAAACATATGTTCCCAAAGGGATATGATTTCTACAACATGGGGAGAATCTCAGTTGATTTCATGTGAGAGTTCGTCATCCATGGAGTTAGGTGTAAATTAAAAGGGAAATATACTATGTTGGATGCAGAATTGGAGATTTTAAATTGACAGATTAAAATCCCCAATTCGGTCTAGTTGATTGGAAACTTATGTGAGATAGTTAGCCCTCGGGTGAGAGAGTAGTGGGAGCGTTGGAGTGGCAGTTGGTATCGTCCCAGGCTAACTACGGAATTAGGGACCAAACTCTAAATTAGTAAATATTCTTTATACATTCAGAAGAGGGTAAACAAAAGGATTTCTCCTATTTGGCATATATATATATATATATATATATATATTCAAATGATTTTAATTTATTCACAATCCATATACTCATTGTAGAGAATCGAATGCTTTAGTCCATTTAAGATGGTCTCATACTGATATTGAATGATGAAAATAGGATGCTTTACTCCAATTAAGGTGGTCGCATACCTATCTCAAAGATTTGGGTAGAGAATTAGATGCCTTACTCCATTTAAGGTGGTCTCATGTCGATCTCGAAGGATGAGAATAAGATGCCTTACTTCATTTAAAGTGGTCTCATACCTATTTCATAGATTTGTGTGGAGAATTGGATAATGTAAGGATTTTAAAGGAATCAGATGACCTTGCACCGACCCTTAAGTTTTATTTAAAAGACTGTGATAGGAAGAGCTCCTAAAGCAACTCGGTATCGGATTCAACATCCTCAAACTCTAAAGTAATGAGGGAGTAAAGAAGTTCATGGAAGGAAGATGGAAAATGAAGGAAATTTAAGGGAATTAGATAAGCTTGCACCAAACCTCATGTTTTGTTTAAGAGATTGCGATAGGAAGAGCTCCTAAAGCAACGCAGTATCAGAAGTAACATCCTCAACCTCTAAAATATCATGTGAACCATTGCAATGGAATGTAGAGTTGGATATAAAATCCTCATTCTCTAAAATATCGTATCAACCATTACAATGCAATGCAGAATAGGATATAAAATTCTCATCCTCTAAAACATTGCATTGCAATGAGGAATCAGAAATAAAGTTCTCATCCTCTAAAATATTATGTGAGCCATTGCAGTGCAATGCAGAATCTGATATAAAATCCTCATCATCTAAAACATAGTGTGAACCCTTGCAATGGAATGAAGAATCAGATATAAAATCCTCATCCTCTGAAATATCATGTGAATCATTGCAATGCAATGCCAAATTGGATAATAAATCATCATCTTCTAAAACATTGTGTGAACCATTGCAATGCATTAAGGAATTATAAGATCCTCATCCTCTAAAATATCATGTATACCAATGTAATGCAATGCAGAATCAGATATAAAATCATTATCCTCGAAAACATCTTGTGAACCATTGCAATGCAATGCAAAATTAGATATAAAATCCTCATCCTCTAAAATATCATGGGAATCAGGATTTAGGTACTGACCACGAGTGTAGAGATTTTGTGAAGATGTAGATATTTTTGTAAGGAGTGTGACCCTCCATGGAGGATATGACAATTTTGTGCAGACAAATTCAATCATGCTATGAAAATGAAGAGTGAGAAACGTCGAACCCGAGAGGAACAAACTTATTAAATTTATCATTTTTATTATCTTTATCACATTTTATTATCAAGGTATATTTTTATAAAATTTAATTTTAACTGATTGATTTTTTCAAAAAATTTTATTTAAATTTCATTATTAAACCTTTTTTGTATTTTCCTTTGTTCAATATAGTTTAGAACCAACGTATGGTTTTACAGCTCTTTAGAAAAGAGCAATTTGACAAGTATACTAAAATCATAAAAAAATTTGATTAAACTGCTTTAAAAATGTGTTACAAACTGAACGCATGCTGAAGATGTCAAAAGATTACATGTTGAATACATCTGAAATATCAAATGTTGAGTACATATTAGATATTAAATACATCTGAAAAATTTCAAATCATATCTTTTATATGTTGATTCAGTACAAAAGTGACAAGAACTGTCTATCTATCCTCTTTGGTGAGCTCATGATTCTTTATCTTTCACTCCCCTCTTCCACCAGTCAGAAAGGCAAGCAATTCATCCAGTGATAAATCAGTCATCACGAATGCAGAGTACTCATCATGATATACATTTCATAACCCATAAAAAGCATGATTCGCTCAGAAGTAAATTCAACCTAAGTACCTCTGACCAAGATGTGATCTCCATTAGTGAACCTCAAGTTTGCATAGAACTCCTAGACCATCAGGACAATTGCTACAACAGTGAAGTAGAAGAATCTCTCCCAATTTCTGGTGAAAATCAATCTCTCCATCCTGCCTTTAGTATTTGCAAATGCCTGTTCTTGGATCAACCTTCTTGTCCCCATTTGGGTATTATAACTATGCTGGACTTTGAAGCTAACAAATTTTTGTGCATCGTATTCTTTTGAAGTTCTTCCTCTTATTACTTGCGGAGCCATTGGAAATTTTATGAAATCCAAAAAAATTCTAAATAAGTTACTAAATCAAAAATCTAACTTCCCAAGATAGATTATTTTGTAAAAAACTTTTCACCAAGAGTTTTCTTCAAGCATTTAAATCAAAAATCCTAATTTTCAGATCTCCCAAAATCCATGGTAAAAATAAAAAATTTCTATGTTAAAGTGAAGATCTTACCAAGAGAAGATAAAATCTAAGATCTTTGGCCTTTGATATCTTCTCTAATGCCCAGAATGTGATGCCACATACCAAGGTCTTGAGGTAAGAGATGACTCAAACGATGAAAATGGAGTTTTTTCATACGATTTTGCTATTTTTAGACAACCTGGCGTGTTCCAAACTCTCACGCATCATGCACCAATCTGGCACATCAAGGCTCTGTAAATTGGCACATCATGCACCAATCTGATGCATCATGCGCCAGAGCTTAATTTCTTCAGATTTTGGTTTCTGTGGAAATCTGCTCTGTACCACTTTACGTAAACCTCTATTTGACTCAAATAAACCTTTCTAAGCATAATTAAACATTGCACTAACACCAAACTTTCACAAACAACACAAAGCTCACATTTATATATAAAATCTATGTTATTACAAACTAACAATTTTCAAACCAACAAACATCAAATTCAATGTTCTAAGTAGACCAACATCCTAAAACTAAAATCTAAAAATCAAAATTCAAAGCAAAAACATAGATAGTAATAATAAAAAGGAAATGCAATCCAACTCAACAACATAACTAAAACAAATAGTACTAAGATGAAACGTTTCTTACATAACTTAAACTCAAACATCTTCTTCACTCTCATCCTCTTGTATATCTCCCATAGATTGATAGTGAACATACAGATTGTAGTAGGGTCAAAATGGAAATTAACCAGCTGAATTCTCCTCCCCAATCAAGGCGTGTTTCTTGAACATACCTACCAAACCATCTTCAATACGCCCAGTATGTTCAAAATGTTCCTTTTGTCTGCAACCCAGATGATCCAGCATTTCTGAAATATTCTCAGTTGCATGCATAAGATTTTGTACCTCTTTCGTGATCTTCTTGATCTTCTTCAAAAGTGCACTCGAGTTGTGGTAGGGCTAAACAGGTTATGAATTCTGAGATTCTTGATCCATCAACACATTCATATCATTTTCATCTCCCATTCTAATATAGTTACAAAAGACTTCTGGATCCATCGACTTTCAAGGAAGAAGTACTTTTTACCAACTTTCATAAAGTACTTGCGCTTGAATGCACGGTAAAAAATAGTGGATGGATGTCCAAGTCCAGTTGTAGATGATTGACAATCAAACCCAACACCAATTTCACAATAATAACTCCAACATCAATAGGTTTTCCAGTTTGAATACAGTAATTCGCAATGGCACTCTCCTTTGTTACCTTACTAATTTTCATGGTAGCCAATAGTTTTGATGCAATCAAGAAGTGTCAGGACTTTGAAGTATGATCTAACAATGATAACAAAAAAACTACATGTCCATCATCTCTGGTCTCCCAATTCGCATCCTCACCCGTAAGGTAGCGGTAAATTTCATTCATGTTGTTTCTTGTATGGTTAAAATTAACATAATGGCATACAGTACAGGTACATTCTCCATCATAAACATCTCGTTTATCCTTGAAGGAGTAAACTACACAAACCTGCCTCACACGTAGATCATTCCTTGGTTGATTCCTTGAAGATTTGCATAAAATTCTTTTACTACAGGAACAATAGTAGCGCTAGTAGAGTAGCAAAGCACTTCCCAACGCCTCTCTGCAATAGTCTCTTCCGCTTGAGTATCGGCGTGTTGAACCTCAATTCACAAATCCCCTTTCTTTGATAAGCCTTTTCTTCACTAGAACTCGATCATGTAACTCTGTGCATCAAAACTGATGAACTTTCTCCAGTTGAAAATTCAAAATCTAGCAAAGTTTTTAGAGTGGGAAGCTATAGAATTTCAAAAGTGGTGACTCTTACTTTGTTTTTCCCCCTAAAATATACTTTGGCGTCAGTTTTTAAGAGTTTTAAGGAGAAGAAACTGCCAAAGACCCCCATTTGACACGTTTTAATCATTTTTGGTACCACGACACATTATGCATCGATCTGGCGCATCATGCGCTAGCTCTTTGGAATTTGACGCATCATGCGTCATTTCCAAAAACTTTTCCGTTTCAATTTCAATTCATTAAATTCTAATTTTTTTTTATAAAATTAGGCGAATAAATATGTTTCAAAATATTTCATAAAATGCACGAACTATATAAAAACCTAAACATAAATATAATTGAAATATTTCAAACAAAAAAAAACTAAAAAGCAAACTAAACAACGATAAATATGGGTTACCTCCCAAAAAGTACTTGGTTTAATGTCGTCAGCCCAACATTCTCAGTCTTATTGTGTTTGACCCAACATTACAATCTCTTTAAAATTTGTTCTTTGACCCTCAAAATATGATTTTAATCTATGCCCATTCACTTTAAATATTTTTCCAGTCTTGCAATTTTTGACATTAACTGCCTCATAGGGATAGACTTTTATAACTCTAAATGGCCCTTTCCACCTAGACTATAATTTTCTAGGAATTAATTTCAATCTGGTATTATATAATATAACTTCATGTCCATGTTCAAATTCTCTTTTTATTATCTTTTGATCAAGCCATTCTTTCATCTTCTCCTCATAAATTCTAACATTATCGTAAGATTCATTCCTAATTTCCTCATGCTCATTTAATTGCAATAATATTTTTTCACCAGCATCTTTCAAATTGAAATTGAATTCTTTTATCACCCAACAAGCTTTATGCTCTAATTCAACTAGCAAGTGACAGGTCTTGCCAAAAATTAATCTTTATGGGGACTTTCCTATATGTGTCCTATAGGTTATCTTGTATGCCCATAATGCAGTATCTAATCTTATAGACCAATCCATTTTATTAGGATTAACACTCTTTTCCAAAATCTTATTAATTTCACAATTAGATACTTCTACTAAACCACTAGTTTGAGGATTATAAGTAATTGCAATTTTATAGGTTATATTATATTTTTCCACTAATCTTGCAATTGTGGCATTTTTAAAATGAGATCCTCCATCAGTAATGATCACTATTGGCATTCCATACCTTGTAAAAATATTTTAAGTTAAAAATTATGAAATACTTCGAGCATCACATTGAGGTAATGCTATTGCTTTAATCCATTTAGAAACATATTCCACTGCAATTAATATATAAATATTTCTGAATAAAGGCATAAATGGTCCCATAAATAACAATCCCCATGCATAAAAAATTTCAATTTCCAAATTAAAATTTAGAGGCATCTCATTTCTTTTTGAAATATTATCTACTCTTGACACTGATCACATATTTTGAGATATATATTAACATCTCTAAATAGAGTAGGCCAATAAAATCCATATTGTAAAATTTTATGAACAGTTCTATCATTCCTAAAATGAACTCTAAATTCAGAACCATGACATTTTTGGATAATTTTCTGAATTTCTTTATAAGGCACACATCATCTCATTACTAAATTTTTGCATTTTTTATATAAATAAGTGCCATTCCAAAAATATGATTTTGCATCATAAATGAATTTCTTTTCTTGTTGTTTTGTCAGCCTATAAGGTAAATACCACTAACGATATAATTTACAATATCAGCACACCATGATATTTCCCATCCTTTTACAACATAAAGTTGTTCATCGAAAAAAGTTTCATTAATTTCTCTTTCCATGTCAATTATTTCTTCTTGTTCTAGCATAGATAGATGATCAATAATTTAATTATCAGTCCCTTTCTTATCGACTATTATAAAATCAAACTCTTACATAAAAAGTACCCATCTAATTAATCTTGGTTTTTAATCCTTCCTTTGCATCAAATATTCAATAGTGGAATGGCCAGTACACACAACACATTTAGCTCCAAACAGATATGACCTAAACTTACCAAAATCATGCACAATGGCTAATAATTCTCTTTCATTGGTGGTGTAGTTAATCTAAGCATCCACAAGAGTCTTACTAACATAGTATATAAATTTAAAATCTTATCATATCTCTGCCCTAAAACAACTCCAATTGCATAATAACTTACATCACACATTAATTCAAAAGGTTTTTATCAATCAGGTGAAGCAATTATAGGAGCAGTGATCCCTTTTTGCTTTAAAGATTAAAAGACATTAAGGCAATCTTGATTAAAGTCAAATACTATATCTTTTTCCAAAATTTGGTATAAAGGCTTAGTAATTTTTTAGAGTCTTTAATATTTCTCCTGTAAAATATGGCATGTCCTAGAAAGCTCCTAACTCCTCTTACAATTGTAGGTGGTGGTAAGTTTGATATAGCCTATATTTTTGCAGGATCTACTTTAATGTCATTTTCTAAAATTTTATGCCTAAGCACAATTCTTCCTGCAACCATAAATTGATATTTTTCCCAATTCAATATGAGATTAGTTTTTCCACAATATTCCAGAACTTTCTCTAAATGATTTAGACATATTTCAAATGAAATTCCAAATATAGAAATATTATCCATGAAGACTTCAATCCCTTTTTGAATCAAGTCACTAAAAATTGACATAATACATCTTTGAAATGTTGTAGGTGCATTACATAATCCAAAGGGCATTTGCCGAAAAGCAAAATTTCCATACTGACTAGTAAATATTGTTTTCTCTTGATCCTATAGAGCAATAGGTATTTGGCGATAACCGGTATATCCATCTAGAAATAAAAATATTTATGCCCAGCCAATCTATCAAATATCTGGTCTAAAAAGGGTAAATGAAAATGATCGTTCCTGGTGGCAAAATTTAATTTTCTATAATCTATGCGAATTCTCCAACTAATGACTTATCTTGTTGATATAAATTCGTTATTCTCATTTGTCACTGTAGTTACACCTCCTTTCCTTGGAACACACTGAACTAGACTTACCCAAGCACTGACTAAAATAAGATATAATATTCCAGCATCTATCCATTTTAAAATCTCTCTCTTCACAACTTCTTTCATCATAGGATTTAATCTCCTTTGAGGATCAGCTCTTGGTTCATGTTGATCTTCTAATAAGACTCTATGCATACAAATTGAAGGACTGATTCCTTTAATATCAGCTAATGCCATCCAAAGGCTTTCTTATATCTTTTTGAAGTTTCCAACAACTGTTTTTCTTTCCTATCAGTTAATTCTGAGATGCTATAATAGGTAATATAGATAAATAACCTAAGAATGCATATTTCAAATGTGTAAGAAGTGTTTTTAGTTCTAGTTCAGGAGGTTTCTAAATAGATGAAATCAAATACTTGTTACTTTCTATAGGATCTAACATTTCATACTTTTTTTGAACATAATCCAAATCCTTTTTGCTCTTCTCAATAGATTCATCATGAATTTTATCCTCATCTTGATACTCCATATATTCCTTTTCAAATTCTCTTTCAAAATTCTTCCTAACATATTCATGGCTTAAATATTCATTAATATCCATTTTGAAACATTCAATCTCTTTCTCTTTTGCACGTTATCTCATTGATTTTTCAATATTAAATGTAACCTCTTGACCACTAACTCTCATAGTTAGTTCTCCTTTCTGCACATCTATCAAAGCTCTTCCAGTGGCTAGGAATGCTCTTCTTAAAATGATAGGAATTTATTTATCTTCCTCCATATCTAATACAATAAATTCCATAGAAAAGATTTATTTATAGACTTTTACCAAAAACATCTTCTATAACTTCTTTAGTATATGTAATCGAACGATCAACTAACTGAAGAGTTACAGTTGTTGGTGAAATATCTCCTAAGCCCAACCTTTAGAATATTGATAATGACATAAGATTAATAGTGGCTCCTAAATCACATAAAGCTTTACCATAAAGTCATTCGCCAAAATCATAAAGAATTGTAAAACTTCAAGGATCTTTAAATTTTTCATGAAGCCTTTTCTGAATTATAGTGCTACACTCTTCATTGAGTGCAACAGTCTCATTATCTAGAAACTTCCTTTTTTATTAAGTATATCCTTCATGAACTTTACATAGCATGACATTTGTTTCAGAGCTTCAACAAATGGAATTTTTATCGTTAATTTCCTCAAAATTTCCAAAATTTAAAAATTTATTGTCTCTATGTTTCTGCTTCAACCTTTGAAGAAATGAAGGTGATGGTCTTTCTACAGTGACTTTCAGTGGTTTAATAGGACTTTCTGCTTCAAAATAAAAATATTAACCAGTTTTTTTCATTTTCCACCTCATTATTTTCAACTTCAACTTCTTGTTGAACTTTGTTTTCTAGTTTTTCTCCGATTCTCAGCTAAGTAGAATTAATTTGTTCTTTGTTCTGATCTTTAGGATTTACTTCAACATTACTAGACAATGTTCATGGAGATCTATTGCTAAAAGTAGTAGCAATGCATCCCAATTAATTTTCCATGTTTCTAATTACAGCTCCTTGACTTTGTAATTGACTGCCCATTAGCAATATCAATTCTTTCATTGATTGTTTTTTCTCCTTTGTAATTTACTGCCCATTTTAAATCCTTGGGGGTAATAAGGTTTATAAGCTTTGATCCTTGATTGTTTGAGTTTCCCTATGGGGGGTTAGTAGTTTGGTATCCTCATCACGTATTTGCAGCATTAGAGTTATTGTTACTCCAACTAAAATTTAGATGATTCTTCCATCCATGATTATATTAATTGGCATAAGGGTTATTAAAATGATTTTTTATTGCATTTAAAGTTTCATAAGAAGATTGAGATTCTATCATTTCTCCCAATGAGTTTTTCTCAAGCACAGGTGTTGTCTGAGAATAATTCATTCCATATTGATTTATATTCTTTGACATAGCAACTATTTGCGTAGCTAACATAGATATTGCATCAGAATCATGAATTCTAGCTATTTTTTTTAAATTTACCCTTTCAGAGGGCCATTGAAAATTATTTGTAGCCATCTCTTCAATTAATGAATAAGCTTCATTAAATGTTTTTGACATTAATGATCCACCAGCAGTAGTGTTAATTATCGATTAGAATCATGATGTTCATTTTCATTTCTAGCATTACTTGTGTTGCAAGCCATTTTGCTAGAATGATCCTTTTCTGTTGTTTTCAAATTTTTTTAAAAATTTTTTTCTAACTCAGAATTGTAAGGTACTAAATTTTCAGATCTTACACTATGCATAAAAAAAATAAAGCAATTAATTAATAACAAGCAAACACACTTTCTTTAAACTAAACTACAAACACCCCTTTTCTTTATAATTTTAAAATAAAATAAGATACTTAATAATATTTTTGTTACTTCTCTGACAACGGTGCTAAAAACTTGATGCGGGTAGATTTAGTCTGTAAATTTTACAAATATTTTCAATATTAAAAATTACACAAGATAGATATATCAATACATATGCAATATAATTCCAAAAAAATACCTTTTTTTAAAATAGTTAAACTTTTAAAATTATTTTTAACCTACCAAATCTCCTTTAAAATCAACATAAGTATACATATCACTCAAGTAATAAACGGCTCTAACGAAGTCCTAGATATCAATCCCACAGAGAAGTTAGAAAATCTTTAAACTAAGCTTTTGAAAATATTTTAAAATAAAAAATACAAAAATAAAAGTAAAGAGTGAAGTTTGAATATTAACAACTAAGGTAAATTCTATATAAAATGAAGTTGAAAAATAATGTTAACTAACTAAGAACTAACTTTTAAAACTAAAATTAACAAAACTAAACAAAGTTTTTGTTTTGATAGAAAGTTCAAATTTAAGAAAAAATCCTTCCCATTTACAATGAGTATATGAATTGTGAAGAAATTGAATTCATTTGAATTTATATATATATATATATA
>JXCR01113602.1:167252-208680 GCA_002079205.1 Phalaenopsis hybrid cultivar | reverse complement strand
CCTTTATTATATTTGGAGTCTAGGGTTTAAGGACCCTCTGAGGGTTTGTTGTGGCCATGGCGGTGGCAAGTACAATTTCGACTTTAACGTGAAGTGTAGGAGCTCGCCGGCGGTGAATGGAAACGGAACCAAGGCTCTGTCTGCAAAAGCATGCCGCCAACCATCGAAGAAGTTGGTGTGGGATGGCGTTCACTTGACAGATGCTGCGAATAAGGTAGTGTTCAATCTAATCTCTACCGGTAAATATTCGCACCCACCCCGACCATTGAAGATGGCTTGCAAGAAGCAACAAAGGGAGCATCATATAAATTTTGACGACTAACTACACACGACGTAAACTTATTCTTAGATTACATGCTTGAAATAAGGGATAATTGGGTTGGATTAAATATCAAAATTTTATTTGGATCTATTTTAAGTTTATTCCTTTTATTAAAATAAATGTAATATTTAAGCAAATACTCAGTTTCTATATTGCATTATTTTGAGATAAACTTATAAACTATTATAATGAACTTTTGATAAAAACATTCTCATTAAATTTTGTCTCATGTCTTAATTAAGAAATCAATTGATATTAGCAAAAATCTCAGGTTCTGCTACGTTGAATCAAATAGTTTTTGTGATTTGGTGCAGCAATTATATAACAAGTTTATCAAAATTTGTGTGATGGCCCATGTCAGGGCTACTTATTATCACCATAAGGTTAACCGCCACTTCAACTAAAGATCCAAACTTTGCCCTATCCCTATCATAGGTCTGGTTCTGCATAGTCTAAAAGTCATTGGTCATAGCTCATAACGGAACAAATTATCCCCCCTCTAAGGCTGTCCTTATATCGTCACCAACATGATCAAGCTAGGAACCTTCAAGTTCAAGGATTCGAGAAAAAAATGCAATGTGTAGAATTTTCGCAAGAACTATAAGTTATAATCCAATCATATAGTCTTTATTTCATGCTTGTCTTGGTTGTCACATAGTTTATTTTTTGGGTTGTTATGTTGGCATTGTTGTGTTGTTTGCTTTATTTTCCCTGTAGCATTAACGTAGTCCTAGTATATTAAATGTATATGATAATCCTTTTTCTAAATACAAAATAGCACATCAAAGAATGTAACAATTCAAATATAAATCAATTTAGGCTCTCAACCTGAGAGAAGCATAATTTCAGTCCAACATCCTTTTTATGGGTAAATATTGTTGAGCCTTGCTCCGATACACAACTTTGGACATGTTAAAAGTTATTTGTGGATTGCACACAACTCCTTTCATATCAATCAATAAGCCACCCGCAGTCTAACTAGCATCCTTGGATTGGTTAAAAGTTTATGGTGGAACTCTATGGGCCTCGTCCATATGTGTTAATATGATCAAGTGATACGCTAATGTACAATCCTGAAGCTGCTGACAGTTTTTACCATCACATCCAATTTATGGATCTGAGACTCTAAGTAACATCTTAACCCACAATAAATGAAATAAAATGTAAGTAAGACTTATACAATCGTTATCATAATCATGCTTGGAATATATGAGGGTAAAAAAAATGCTCAAGGGGCAAATCACTAACAATTGGAAATCACTAGATGATATCGATAATGAATCATAATTGATAATGAAAATTAAATTTTAAAGTGAATTTTCATTTTAGAAATGAAAATTAGATTTTAAAGTGAATTTCAATTTTGATAATAAAATTTACTTTGCAATGGAAGAAACTGTGAACACTCTTACATCATATAAAATATCTTCTCTTAAGAAAATATTTTGAGGAGTGTGATTAATCGTGTAAGGGGCTACAATGACAAGATTGCATAGTTCTATAACTATCTTTACAGTTGGAAATTAAATACAAAACAAATATATCCGTGAAATGATTGGAGTAGCTAAGGTTGTAGATAATATTAGAAAGAGGCGCCTTAAAGGGTTTACCAAATAGACTTATCTTACAATCGGAAAAACATCATGAAACCATATTATTAATTTCAACCATTCATTAATGGAAAATTCATTGTTAGATTTCATTGTTTTTCAAATCAATGTTACTTTGATTAATCATCTTTGACATCCTAACATCAATGTGATGTTAAAAAATCAGATTTCGATGCGAGCAAAGGTCCATTTGAAAGAAATTCAATTATTAGTCGAAATTTAGGAAGAGTAGAATGGGACTTGTACATGTTAAAGTTGCGAGAAAGCCCATGGAAGGAAGAGAAAAGAGATGTCCATCTACAAAGCTATACCTCATCTAGGTCAGGGAAGCCTCTATCTAAATTACCGTAGAGGTCATCCAAAATTTCATCAGGATTGACATAATCTGTCGGTACAGCTTGATCCAAATTCTTCAGTAAAGAAGTAAGATGCGAGGTATACGATTAAATGTTTAATCTCCTTAATAGTGATTCTTAATTTGCAACATAGCCAAAAGCTTGATCCAAAGCAAAAGCTAGGCAAATCTTTCATTGTGAAGCAAACAAGAAAACAATTATAAAATTAAAAAAAAGGGATACTATGCAAGTATGCGTATCGTTGTTAAGTAATATAAGACTTTTTGATTAAACCCCGAATATCGATCGACAGGGAGAATAACAATATGCACTTTAGAAAACTAGAAAGTTTAGATGAGAAAAATCTACTTCGCAAAATATTCTTACTTAAACTTAAGATGGTATAATAGGAATGAAAATTCGATTCTTTTTGTATTTTTGGTTTTATGTAAATAAAGTAACTAATTAAGTTAACTAACTACTTGTAAGATGAAGGCTATATAAATAAAATATCTTTTTCCTTATAATGAATCAGTAATAAGTATAAAAATTATGTCATCGAAGTATGCTAAATGTGTTATGCCAAGAGCAATTATATTCTTTACCCTTACTAGAGAAGCTATAAAGAACATTAGTTAATCTATAATTTGAATAGACTTGAAGACCGGTTAGGCAGGAAAAACACCAGCCCTCAATCTAGAGTTCCCTCTTTTCCCTCTACCTGGGGGTAACATCTCGTATCAAAACCTAAACTATAAATCACATTGGGGGCTTTAACCTGTCACTCTAATGTCCTCAAATTCTACACCCTTGTAAAGTTTATTTTCCTATTTATTTGCACTCAAACCCATGAACTATATTCTCATTCATGAATCAATATGTGATTTTAACCATTTGTTGACTGAGACAATGTCATCTTAGATCTTACATGTTATCACAACATATATTAACATCTTAATTGGTTAAATCGAAAGGTAAATGAAGTGCAAAGTTTCAAATCATCACAATATCTTCCAACATTGAAGTCTAAAACTTCACACAATATCCTTTAAACACCTAATCAATTATCATTTTAAGGAAAAAGATAAAGAAAACTTCTTAGAATCCATGGAGAAAACAAAACCACTCATGAGTTTAAAAATAGAAAATCATGCACACAAACAAGAAATCTAGATTACAACAAAATGTAGTCACAAAACTAAACACTTATCTCGAATCCCCTTCACCAAATGTCTTGAAGTTCCTTTGAATTCTCTTCCTTCACTACTAATACAAATTAACACTCAAAATTAAAGGAAAGTGGCCGACGGCGGCGACGACGGTAACTTGGATGAATGATGGCTTAAAAATTTGATGGGTGGATGGCTTTTTCTCTTCGATAATATAATTTTTTTCTTATAAAAATTCAAATGGTGCCTTGGCGTCTCTTCAAAAAGGTGTCTCCATTCAACAAATCTTCTAGATGTTTCCTCATCAAAAGCCAATTGAATGAATTTTTTGTGTCTATTGGATATTTCTCACTTTTTTACCAAGGACTGCTTCAAACATGTCCTAAAAAATTTGTTTAAATTCAATGAATCATCAAATAACTTCTTCTGCATCTTAAGCGCGGGGCACCTGACGCTTAGGGATAACTCTCTAGCGCTTAGGCACGTCAGTTCATTTTTGCTCCAAAATTTTCACTCATTTTAGCCTTTTTCATCCATTTGATTGTACCTGAAAGAAAAACACACAAACACCTTTCATTAAAGTACAATATCTCAAATAATAGGTATAAAAATGTGTAAAGAAACACTATATATTTTAGGTGTATCAAAATCACCCAAACTTAAGATGTTACTAGTCCTCAAGTGACCCTTTAATCTTTAAAAACCAACATAAGTAGATGATGTATATGAGTTTATTTAGGAGTTACCAAACTTTTGATCTAGAAATATAGTAGTCTAATTTAGAAAAAAAATATTAGTATATGAGACAAACTTAGAATTTAGAAATTCTTATTGTTAAGATATGTGAAAATATGAGTTTCTATCCAATTCAAAAAATATTGTAGATTCTCCAAATATAGAGTTTAGGTATTTTATTATCTTCACTTAAAAAATTTTATTGAGCATAATTTTACTTACTATATTATATCCTTAAGCTTATGAGTTTCTCAAGTCTTATACTTTAAAAATATCTGATGTGGAACCAATTTTTGATTAGACACTAATCCTCAAGCTTTTCCTCCCCTTTTCAATTTTTCTTTTCTTTTATTTTTCTTTCTTTCTTACTTTTTTTTTTCTTTTTATTTTTCTCAGACAAGGATTACTATATCTAGATACGCCTTTAATGATTTTGAATCCCACTCTTACTTTTTTAAAGCAACGAGTTGATATTTTTCTTTCACTTAAGAACATAATAATAGTTTTGAAAATTACTTTCAATAAAAGAAATTTTGGTATTGAAAATAAAAATCTAAATCTTCAATTTTTTTCAAAAATACAATTTTTTTTACTAAAGATAGTTTCATTATATTTAGCATTTTGCACATTAAAAAAATTTAACTTTATGTTTTTCTTTATTACTATAAAATTTAACTAAATTCTCTAAGTCATTTCTATATTCAAAATTTTACTTCCCTAATATAACTTCATACACATGATCATTTTTCTTCAAATCAAAATCAAATTTATTTAAAGTACAATTGAGAACAAATAAAATTTTAAGTTCTTTAAAAAAAATTTCATGCCTCCCCCAACCTTAAATTTTAATAAAAATAAAACATTTTAACATCATATAAATATTGTCAGGAATGAAAATTAGAAATAACATGCTTACAAAAATTTTCATATCCAAAATATGCAAGTACAAAAATTAATAACAGGAGTAAAATTTAAATTGATCAAATTTTAATTTTCTTAACATATAGAGATTCATCAGACTTCTATGTAGTGGATTATAACATAAAAACAAACAAACACACTAAAAAACATACATGACTGCAACATAAAGAAAAATAACTGGTAGTAAATTAAAAAATTTAAACATGCAGCTTTTAAGTTAAAAGTTAGCTAGATTCTAAACCTTCATAAGATCCTAGAATTAAGTTCAACACAGACAAACTAATACATTACACAACACAATTAACACAATTGCTAACACCAAACATAATAATTACTCAAAAAAAACATAAATGCAGCACTGTAGTGTCCAACAAAACACAACATAACAAAAGCTAACAGTCTCAACAATAACAACTAGGAACACAACAAAACGTACAAAACAACAGAACTATCAACATATCACAACAAAAAAACAAACTAAAAATCAAGCAAAACTATAGATCCACACTAATCATTCTCATCCTATGCATCACTATTGTCACTACGCCAAACAGCTGCAGGCTCGTATGGTGGATATATGGGGTACTAAGGAAATACAACATCCTGGTTACCTCTCATAAGGTTTTCCATAGCTAAGTTGAATTCACCCTCATAATCACTATGTCTCTTCATATACCCATCCATATGCTCTACAAAATGTTCTAAGTTTGATACCTTATCCGTAGTGTAGTTGACATTATCCAAACTACTCTATAATAACTGTGACTGAGAATCAGATCAAGAAGTCTGGCCCTGTGATGTAGAAGCATGTGAAATAGAAGCTCGTGAAGTTGAAGCAGCATAACTACTAGAGAACCTATCCCTCCAGCCAAAAATAGAACGATGTGAATAAGATTTCACATTCACACTAGCAATAAGCATTAGTGGCCGTAAGATCTCCTCCTAGATGTCAAATCTAACTCCAGCCTGTTCGCATAAAGAAAAGATCAAGGATGCAAATCCCAAACCTGCAGTAGTAGTAGCAAAACTAGAACTGATAATAACTTCATGAATCAAAGCTCCAATATCAATGGGCTTGAACTGCTGAATGCAATAGTTCAAGATTGCTCGATCTCAAGTCACTTCACCCAAATGATTTATAGGTAGCAGACAAGCAGAATAAAATAATGCCTTGCCTTTGCAATGGCATCCAACTTTGAAGCAGAAAAGTTTGCTCTTCTTTAATTTGTTATCTTCTATAAGCCTCTCCCAACAATCAAAGAAGAAATAATCTCGTCTAACTCCTCCTCAGTAAAACTATAGTTCAAATAAAAACACAAAGTACTTAGGAGCAATTGATAAAACTAATTAATTACCTCAAGGGAAAAAAATTCATCAACTTCAGGGAAATTCACATAGAACTTCTGCAAAATAGAAATTACTGCGATAGTAGAAAAAACAACATACCTGCTTCCACTGGCGGTGAGCAATCAAATCTTCAACAGCTCCTCATGGACTTCTAAAACACTGCTCAAGAACCAATTTTCTCGATTGCAATGCATCACTATATCAATCTTGAGCTCTTGAACTGACAAACTTATTTGAATCAAATGGAGCCTTCCCCTTACACCTCTTCATTCTCGGTGTCATTTCTAAAAAAATTATATAATTAAAAATAAATTCCATAATCAATCACTAAACTAAACTCCTAAAAGCTTAAACTAATAAATCCATGCCTTTTCCATAGATTTTTCTCAAATTTTCACATGAATAATGATTTTCGGGTATCTCATGAATTTGCTCAAAATACATGGTGAAAAGAAAAATTTTTTGCATAAAAGTGAAGCTATTACCTAAAGGATATCAAATGGAGCAATTTTTACTCAAAATCATCAAGAAATCTTCAAATATGGTGAGTCCTAGCTTAGAAATTGTGAAATCCTGAGGTTGAAGGCCAAGAAAAGGTGCGATAATGGTGTTTTAAGACCTATTTTTCACTTAAAACAGTTTGCAAACCGATTTTCGTGAACCGGCGCTTACACGCAAATGGTTTGGCACTTTCGTGCCTGTTTCTCAGTTTAGGCAGTGCTTAAGCACGGGTCTTGGTGCTTAAGCGCTAGGGCACAAATTTTGATTTTTTTTTTATTTAAGGGAAATGCACTCCTAGCCTAAGTTATATGGTCGCATAACACTTTATAAACTATTTCCTTCCCTCTTAACTCTCCTATTACTCAAGATTCACCAATCTTAACTAATTCAATTCAACATACAATAATACGAAATTTCACACAAACAAAGCACTTAGATTCTTTGACAAATGATTACAAAAGTTTTCAAATACATAAATTCTTATTCTAAATAGTTTCAGATGAGATAATTTCTAATACAAACATAAGAAAATGATCATGTAATAACATACTAAACACATTTAACATTATCAATCAAACACTAAACATGTAAACACTTAACCATGAACTTAATTCCATTCTCTAGTTGGTGGAATGAATCCTGACCTCTCATTAGTCTCTCATTCAGCATTTGGAATGTAAATATGAAAAAATGGACAATGATTAATAACTCTTGTTGAATCTCCTTCAATCCACTTTTGCTATAATACTCATATGACAAAACTGCATCTTAAGTTGTCATCCCATATGACCCAGATGTGCATTAACTTTCATCACTTTTGCTTCAATTAAAGCCACGCCAACTTCAATTTTTGTGATTTTTTCCGCTATCCTATTGATACTAATGGCTAGAAAACCGTTATACAACTCTTGCACACTCCGACTAATAAACTTCTTTCTCATTGCTTCCTTCTTCTTCTTCAAATCACTCTCCCAGTATGACATTTTTCCAAAACTCTCTCTTTTCAACTTAGGATTTTAGGGTTAAATGGAGGTATGGTGAGATTTCTACTCATACCCTTCTATTTATAGACTCTAAACTCTTCCTAAAACTCCTTAGCACATCCTAAAACTATATCCCACGTCACAACCAACCAAATCTCGATCAAAACTTATCAAAACTGAAATTTGCACATGTTTCTTAACTTCCGCGCTTAAGCAATTGATATTGGTGCTTAAACGTCAGTGCTCAATTTAGCACAAGTCAACTTAATGTCCAAATACTCTTTCGAACATGTCTAAGTCATCTTTAAAGGTATTAGAATAATCACTAACTCATTATATAATTAAAAAAAATACTGCCATAATTTTCTAAATCATGCATAATAATATAATAATAAAAACAAACACACAGAAAATTATGGGGTGCCTCTCACGGAGCACTTGCTTGAACGTCGTCAGCCCAACGTAACTAGTGCTTATTCTGGTTGAACCAACATCATAAAATTTTTTAATGTAAGTTGGTCACCTAAAGAGTAGGATTTCAACCTATGACCATTCATTTTAAATATTTATCAGTTTTAGGATATTTGATATTCACAGCTCCATAGAGATAAACTTTCATCACAACGAATGAGCACATTCATCTAAACTTAAGTTTGCTTGGAAATAATCTTAATATTGCACTGTAAAGCAAAACTTGTTGCCCTGGTTGAAAATTTTTAGCAAGAATCCTCCGATCATGTCACATCTTCATCATTTCTTTGTAAATCTTAGCACTTTCATAAGATTCATTCCTTATCCTTCAAGCTCATTCAATTGCAATAACCTTTTCTCACCAGCAAATTTTAAATTGTAATTAAATTCTTTAATTGCCCAATATGCTTTATGCTCAAGTTCAAATGATAAGTGACAAGCTTTTCCAAATATTAGCCTGTATGAGGACATTCCTATAGGAGTTCTGTATGCAGTTCTATAAGCCCACAAAACATAGTCAAGTTTGACTGAACAATCCATTTTGGTTGGATTCACAGATTTTTTCAATATTCTTTTAATTTCATGATTGTTTAATTCAGCCAAACCACTTGTCTGATGATGATAAGTAATAACAATTCTATGGTTTATATGATATTTCCTTAATATCTTCTTCATTATTGCATTTCTGAAATGACTTCCCCCCGTCAGTTATGATTACTCTCGACATCCTAAATATACAAAATATATTCGTTCTCAAAAAAGTTTGTAATACTTTGAGCATCACATCGAGGTAAAGCAAAAACTTCTAGTCTATTGCTAACAGTATATATAAATTTCTGAAAGATGGTAAAAATGGTCCCATAAAATCTAATCCGCGAACATCAAATATCTCATATTCTAACACGAAATTAAGGGGAATCTCATTCCTCTTAGAAATATTGCCTTCTCGTTGACATCGATCACAAGTTTTGATATAAGTGATTTGTAGGCTAATTAAAATCCAGATTGTAGAATTTTGTATGTTGTTTTATCAACACCAAAATGTCCCCCAAAATCTGCCAGATTGTAAAATTTTGTATGTTGTTTTATCAACACCAAAATGTCCCCCAAAATCAGAATCATGAAATTTTTTAATATTTTCATAAGTTTCTTCTAAAGGCACACATCTTTGAATAATTAGATCCTTTCCTTGTTTATATAAAAATGGGTCATCCCAAAAATAAGTCTTAACTTCATATAAGACATTTCACTTTTGTTAGTATGTCATTCCTTAGGGTATAATATCACTAACAATGAAATTCATAATGTTAGCATACCATGGAACACACCACTCATTAACATTGAACAATCCTTCATCTGGAAAATGTTCATTAATATCTTTTTAAAAATTGAGTGGTTTTTCAAATTCAAGTTTGGAAAAATGATAAAAAAATTGATTCTCAGTTTCGTTCCTATCTACTATTTTAAAGTCAAATTGTTGCGAAAGAAGAACCCATCTTATCATTCTTGGTTTTGCATCCTTCTTTTTCATTAAATACTTAATAGCACAATGATCTGTATGCACAATATATTTGGTTCCAATTAAGTATGATCTAAATTTATCAAAAGTATATACTACTGCTAACTCTTTCTCAATTATGTTATAATTAATTTGGGCTTTATTAAGAGTTCTATTAGAATAGTAGATAACTTTTGAAAATCTTATCATGATTTTGTCTTGAAATAATTCCAATAGCATAATCACTAGCATCGTACATTAATTCAAAAGGTTTTCCCAATCTGGTGAAATAATAATTGGTACAGTGACTAATTTTTTTTTTGATAATTCAAAGGATTTTATGCCCTCTTTATCTAAATTAAAAATTATATCTTTTTCAAGTAAATGATATAGAGGCTTAGCAATTTTTGAAAATTCTTTAATATATTTGCTGTAGAATCTACCATGTCCTAAAAAACTCTTAATTTCCTTCTCATTTGATGGGTGAGGTAAATTAACAATCACTTAAGTTTTTGCAGGGTCTACTTCCATACCATTTTCTAAAATTTGATGTCCTATAATTATTCCTTGTGTTATCATAAATTAACATTTTTCGTAATTAAGGACTAAATTTGTTTCTTCACAATGCTAAAGAACTTTTGATAACTAAATATGATTCAAATTAAGTTCCAAAAACTGAAAAATTATCGATAAAACTTCAATCCCTTTTTCAATTAAATCACAAAAAATAACCATCATACATCTTTGAAATGTAGTAGATGCATTACATAAACCAAAGGAAATTCTTCTAAAAGAAAATATAACATAAGGACTGATAAAAGTTGTTTTCTCTTGATCCTCAAGAACTATTTGTATTTGGTGATAACCAGTATATCCATTCAGAAAACAAAAGTATTTATGCTTAGCTAGTCTATCCAACATTTGATCTAGAAATGGAAGTGGAAAATGATTTTTCCTAGTGGGGAGATTTAATTTTCTATATTCAATGCATATTCACCATCATATGACTTATCTTGTTGGTATTAACCCATTATTTTTATTCAAAGTCACAGTCACTCCTCCTTTCTTTTGAATGCACTGAATTGGACTAACCCATGCATTATCTGAAATATGATAGATAATTCCAACATCTAACCACTTTAGAATTTCTTTCTTAACAACTTCTTTCATAATAGAAATCAATCTCCTTTGAGGATCAACCTTGGATATGCAGTTCTCTTTTATATGAGTTCTATGCATAGAAATTGAAGGACTGATTCTTTTTATATCAGCAATTGTCCATCCAAGGCTTTATTATAACTTTTTAAGGTTAGGCTTTATTATAACTTTTAAAGGTTTTCATTAAACTCTCTTATTCTTCTGTAGTTAATTTTGATGAAATTATAGCAGGTAATGTAGAGAAATCACCTAAAACTGCATACTTCAAATGTTCAGGACGCAACTTCAACTCAAGCTTAGGATGTCTTTCAACTAATTGACAAAAGAAGTATTTTTTTTCTATCATTTTCAAAACTTCAAAACTCTATCAAATATAATTTGAATTTTTCTTATATAAATCGTCATATCGATCAAATTACTCTTCTTGTTCGTGTTCCAACTCCTTAAATTCCAAATTTTCTTCATAAGTTGTTTTGAAATGACATTCACTTAAATATCTTATAACTTTCATCCAATAGTATTCATCATATTTACCTTTTGCAAGATATTTCATTGATTTAGAAATATTAAATGTAACTGTTTGATCATTGACGTGCATTGTTAATTCTCGTTTCTGCACATCTAACATTGCTCTTCCAGTGGCTAGGAAAGGTCTCCCCAAAATTATAGGTATCTCCTTATCTTCCTCCATATCTAGCACAATGAAATCAACAGAAAAGATAAATTGATCCACTTTTACTAGGATATCTTCTATAACTCCTTTAGGATATGTTATTGAACGATCTGTTAACTGTAAAGTTACAGTAGTTGAGGATATTTCTCTTAATCCTAATCTTTTAAATATTGATAATGACATAAGGTTGATGTTTGCACCTAAATCAAATAAAGCTTTCTCATAAAATCTCTCTTATTGCATATGGAATTGTAAAGCTAGCATGATCTTTAAGCTTTCAAAGAAAATTTTCCTGAATTATAACACTACACTCCCCATTAAGTGAAACATTTTCATTAACTTCAAACTTCCTTTTCCTGTTAAGAATTTCCTTCATAAACTTTACATAGCTTGACATTTGTTCTAGAGCTTTAAAAAATAAAATATTAATTGTAAGCTTATTAAAGACCTCCAGAAATTTTGAAAATTGCTTATCCAACTTTTATTGTCGGAGCCTCTGAGGAAATGAAGGTGGTGGTTTTTCCAAATCAACTTCAAGTGGAGAAATAGGTCTCTCTAAACCTTTTGGAGCGTCCTCTTTTGGTTCTTCAATCTCTTACCTCTATACTTCAGTCTCTTTTTGAACTCTACCTTCCAATTCTCTTCTGCTTCTGAGTTGAACAAATTTTACTTGCTCTTTATTCTAGTTTTTCGGATTTACTTTTGTATTACTAGGAAGTGTTTCTTGGGATCTCTTACTTAATGAATTTTCTATTTGTCCTTATTGATTCTCAATATTTCTAATTGTAGCTTCTTGACTTTATAATTGATTTCCCATTTGTAACACCACTTCTTCTATAGATAACTCTGTCTGCTTAAATTGTGGATTACTGTCAAAAAATGGAAGATATGTAGATTTATAATTACTATTCCCTTGGTTGTTCTAGATTTCTAATGGGTTTACTTGATTATTCCCCCATTGCTGATTATTACCACCTGAATCATTGTTCCAGTTAAAGTTAGGATGGTTCGTCCAACCTAAGTTATAATAGTTTGAATATGGGTTATTCTGCTTGTTGTTTATGATATTCAAAGTCTCTAATGATGCTTGAGAATCTACCATTTAGCCTAATGAATTCTCTTCAATCATGAAGATTGGTTGAGAACAATTCATTCCAAATTGGTCTAACTTCCTTGAAATTGCAGCAACTTGATTTGCTAACATGGCAAAAACATCAGTTTCATTAATAGTGGCTACTTTTTTAAGATTTACCCTTTCATAAGGCCATTGAAAATTGATAGTAGTCATTTCTTAAATTAAAACATATGCATCATGAAATGGTTTTGACATCAATGAACCACCAACAATGACATCGATAATAGATCTAAGAGATCCAGCTAATAAATTGTAAGAAGCTTGAATTATTAACCAATCAGGTATATCATAGTGTGGACACTTTCTTAGGAGTTCTTTAAATCATAAATAGATTCCTTTTCAAACTGACAAAAAGATATAATATCATTTCTAAGCTTTGCAGTTTTTTATGGTGGAAAAAATTTTGCAAGAAATTTCTACGCTAAATCACTCCAAGTTCTAATAGATCAGGTGATAACGAATGTAACCATATCTTAGCTTTATCCCACAGTAAGAAAGGAAGTATTCTAAGTCTAATAACATCATCTGATACACCATCATATTTAAATGTAGCACACAATTTTAGAAAATTGGCAAGATGTAAATTTGGAACTTTAGTTGGTGCTCCCCCAAACTGATTATTTGATACTATTTTGGATAATAGAGAGTTTAGGCTCAAATGAATTAGCACTGCAATGAGTTTTGAATACTACAATGAAGTTAATCTACCGTACGGTTT
The DNA here is from genome assembly GCA_002079205.1 of Phalaenopsis hybrid cultivar. Classification (NCBI taxonomy): domain Eukaryota; kingdom Viridiplantae; phylum Streptophyta; class Magnoliopsida; order Asparagales; family Orchidaceae; genus Phalaenopsis; species Phalaenopsis hybrid cultivar. Next base: position 195,104 of record JXCR01113602.1, on the reverse strand, counting down.
GCATAATCTCTTAAAGGTACAATTCTTCAAGATTTTGATTGCTTTGATTTGTCATTTCTTGAAAATTTTCAGTAATTTTTAATTATTTAATTTTTAAAATAGTTCTTTCTAGTTTAGAATTGTAAGGCACAATTCTTGTGGAACTTGAACTACACATACATTACTATAAAATATATATAAAATAAAATAAAATAAAAACACACAAATAAGAACTTAATATAAAAACAAAACTACAATATTCCTATAATAAATATTAAAGGTTAAATAAGACTATAAAAATATAAATTTTTTCTTTCTAAAAACTTTTTAAAAATTTTGTAAATTTTTATAATTTTGTCCCCGATAATGGTGCCAAAAACTTGATCTCGATTCTTCAGTAAAGATGTAAGATGCAATGCATACAATTATATGTTTAATCTCCTTATAGTGATTCTCAATTTGCAACAAAGCCAAAAACTTGATCCAAAGTACAAGCTAGGCAAATCTTTCACTAAGAAGCAAACAAGAATACATTTATAATATTTAAATATGGGATACTACATAAGTATACATATCATTATCAAGTAATATAGGAATTTTGATTTAGCCCCAAATATCGAACCCACAAGGAGAATAGCAATATGCACTTTAGCAAAATAGAAAGTTTAGATAACAAAAATCTACTTCACAAAATATTCTTACTTAAACTTAAGTTGCTATAATAGGAATGAAATTTTGATTCATTTTGTAATTTTTATTTTATGTAAATAAAGTAAGCAACTAATTAAGTTAACTAACTACTTACATGATGAAGGCTATATAAATAAAATATTTTTTTTCCTTATCATGAATCAGTAATAAGTATAAAAATTCTATTGTGGAAGTATGCTAAATGTGTTGAGCCAAATAGGAGCAATTATCTTTTTTACCATTACTAGAGATGCTATAAAGAACATTGGTTAATCTATAATTTGAATAGTCTTGAAGACCGTTTAGGTAAGGAAGATACCAGCTCTCACTCTTGAGTTCCCTCTTCAACCTCCACCTGAGGGCTAACATCTCAAATCAAAACCTAAAATTATGAATTAAATTAGGGCTGTCACTCTAAAGCCCTCTAATTCTACACCCTTAAAAAGTTTATTTTCCTATTTATTTGCACTTAACCCCATGAAATACATTCTCATTTATGAAATCAATATGTGATTCTAACTATTTGTTGAATGAGATAATACCATCTCAAATCTTAACATCGTAATTGGACAAATGAAGAGGTAAATGAAGTGCAAGGTTTCAAATCATCACAACTTTTCCCAACAATGAAGTATAATACTTCACACAACATCCTTTAAACACTTAATCACTTGTCATTTTATAGCAAAAAAAGAAGAAAACCACTGAAAAGCCATGGAGAAAATACAACCACTCATGAGTTTAAAAGTAGAAATCTTGCACACAAATAACAAATCTAAATTAAAACCAACTATAGTCACAAAGATAAACACTTATCTCAATTTATCTCCAACAAATGTCTTTAAGTTCCTTTAAATTATCTTCCTTCACTCACAATACAATCTAACACAAAAAATAAAAAGAAGGTGGCTAATAGCGGCGACGATGACGGGCGGCTGCGGCAGCAGTTACTTAGATGAATGATGGTTGTAATATCTGATGGGTTGCTAGCCTATTATCTTAAATAATCTAAGTCTTTTCTTATAAAAATCCAGGGGGTGTTTTGGTGTCTATTTAAAAAGGCGTCTCCATTCAATGAATCTTCTAGAAGTTGCTTTCTCAAAAGCAAATTAAATGAATTTTTGTGTCAATGGAATATTTACTATGTTTTTACCAAGGGTTGCTTCAAACAAATCTTCAAAATTTCATCTAAATTCAATGAATCATCAAATAACTACTTCTGGGGCTTAAGCGCGTGGTACTTGGCGCTTAGGCACCAGTCTTGGGTCCTTAGGCGCCTAAGTTCATTTTTGCACCTTTATTCATTTTTGCTCCAAATTTGGCCATTTTTCACTCCTTTTAGCATTTTTTATCCATTTGATTGTCCCTGAAAGAAAAACACATAAATACCATTCGTTAAACTGCAATATCTAAAAAATATGTATAAAAATGTGTATAAAAATACTATATATTTTAGGTGTATCATGTCCTACATTTGATACTCATCACTAACAATGAAAACCTCTTTATCGATCAAGGGAAAAGGGATATCTATCAAAATTATAGACTCAATCGCAATTTATCTTATGTGCAAGACCCTCAGACAAATGGACAAGTGGAGGCTACAAACTAGGTCATCCTAAAACTCTTAAGGAATAAGGAAGAGGGAGCTAAAGGCAATAAGGTAGAATTGCTCCCATCCATTTAATGGGTTGTCCAAACCACTCCATTGTTAGAGAAAATACGAACACTCTATATACTTTCTCATAGGAAGGAAGGAATGTTACTAGTCAAGTACAACGTTAAAGTTAAAGGGTTATCACTACAACATCCTTCGACAAAGAGAAGCTTGCTGACTGATAAGGCATAAATGTCGCGGGATTTTTGGTTGCCCATGATCTACTGAAAGAAGTTCAAACAATGCAACACTCCGATATAATAAAATCAAAAGGAGAACTGTTTAAAATTACAATAAGCATGTTCGAGAAAAGGCATTCTCTACCGACGACCAAGTCCTAAAGACAGTGATATGGCTACATGAGGATGGTTTGTCAGCAAGTTTGATTAGAACTTGACTGATCCCTTCATCGTTGACCAATAATTTACCCTGAGAGCTTACAAGCTAAATCATATATGGATAAAAAGCTTCATCGAGCGGGGAGCGAAGATAAACGTAAGAAGTTTTTTTCCTTATAAGAAATTTGTATCTCTATTTGAGAAAAATAACCTTACTTTATTTTAATTAAATTTTTTTTATTTTGCTTTGAAAAACTGGCTGAGATGTTGCGATTCTCAAATTTGAAAGAAGCTCAGGGAACCAAGATATCGATTGACATCATGTTATAAAGAGAATAAGGGAACTAGGTTACCTATAAAGATGATGTGTCTGGGCACTAATATGTCCACAACAAATAACCACATGAAGAATCTTGACACTATGTTGTTTAATCTCAGGCTTAGAATTTTTTCTAAGCCATGAGTCAATTCTCTAAGGAGGTTACTAGTCCCATAGTGACAAAAATACAAGAAGGGAACAAAAAAAACCCCTCTAAAAGAATTATAATCGACTACTCTATAAGGCGTAGGTTGAAGAAACATACTTTTAGGTCTGATTAAGAATTGATGCCCAAGCAATAATACAGTATTTGACTACATGAAATTATCTTCTTCAATCTCTAGTTATAGAGGTCGAGGAATGTTAAAAATAAATTAAAGCATGATTAACAAAGTCAACGATCACCAACAAAATGATTGAAAGGTCAAATTTTATTAATAAATTCATCGGTTATACTATCATCCTATATATTATCTTGAATACAAAATAAAGATGGATAGAATTAGAATCTAAGGATTTTTAAGTTGAGTGTTAAATGAACTTCCATCAGTCACATTATTGCCCCCAGATTCATCTTGATGTTAGGACGTAGAAGGAGCATCAAAAAGCTTTTTAAACTAATTAATGTTAAAATACTTGAGGTCGACCATCCTCACTCAGACCAATTCATCAATAACAATCCTTCTATTTACTTCCAAATACTCAACCTGACTGTTAAGAAATTCCTTAACCTTCTTCATGGTTGATATCTACTTTGTTAACTTGACATCCTCCTTCTGGACTAAGGATATCCACTCAGACATTTTCTTTAGCTCCATGCTAGAATAATTTATATCGGTTTCCGCCTCAATTGCCCTCGATGTTGTCAGCTCTTCCTACTCCTATTATTATTTGTCCTTCATCTTACACTTGGTAGCCTTTTCTCTTTTAGCAAGGTAGAGTGAAGTTAAGTGATGAGTTGAAGTGTAGCCAAGGAGATGAAAATGGTTAATCAATATGCACAATTTAACTGGGTGGAGGCTATCCAGGTGGTTCATCAATTCAGTCGACCATACATATTTGACATATCTAAAAAAATTAGAGTTCAAAGGAAACAATCTGTCTCAATGCTTAATTGATCGAGATTTAAATTTGAGTTCATGAAGAGAATCAATCGCTTCTCTCGCAAAGGCATCCATCAATCTTGAACTGTCTTCTATTGATTGGAGGTGTACGAAGGAAGGAGTGAAACTTGGAAGCCACTTCCTTGCCTTTCTATCTACAATCATCGTCCTCAACTGATTAAAAAGCTTATTATGGGCTTCTCTCTGAATATTCACAAGTGAGTGCCTTCTCAAATTACACAGTCTGATCTGAGGATGATTGAAGATATTATCAGCATGCCTTGCCTCACTGTGATAGAAGAATGAAACCCAAAGTTGATGGACAAGAAACCTCTAACAAAGAGGGAAGCTAACATGATCCATTTTTCTCCGACTAAAAGGAAGAAGGAGTTGGCTCATCCCTTGAACCACCAAAATTTGCTTAAGTAGGGTTTCATTTGATTAAATTCAATTTATCAATACCTTTAATTTAAATAACTACTGAAGTGTTTTAGATTGAGTGAATAAAGTCTTAACCTGGAATCCTACCCTCTGACGGACCACCTTCTTCCATTCCTTTGTTAATTCCTTGTTTGGGAGAGCCACCCACTCTCTTCCTTTTTCTTGGCCCTATCGGTCGCCTTTTCGGGAAAAATGATTTTCAATATATATATATATATATATATATATTAGTTTTGAAAATTAATTTTTTAATTTTAAAAAAATGAGACCGAACTGTTCTCATATAAACAATAGTTTAAATAAACGAGCACAACACTACACATGACATACCTATTCTAAGAAATAAACATTACTTATTTGTGAGGCTCAATTTAAGAAACTAAAGAATTTATGACATCCGTTTTAGTTTTCGAACCTTGATGTTGATCGACAAGTTCCCCTATCTAATTTAAAAGATTAGATAGTGTTTATATTAAGCTGTATTCTAAAGTTTCCCGTAAGGGCAAGCCCCTATAGTTAAATGCATCATAAATAACCGAGGTCACCTAAGAAAACTCTCGATTTAGATCAGAAAATGTTGTCTTCAAGAATTTTAAAAGGTAAGACTTTTCAAAGATCGAACCGAGGAGTGTCAATTGGAAAAGACTAAAATTTAGAACATCATTATGAAACACAAAGGGAGAAAACTAGGAGTTTTCATAGATCCTGTGAGGAACCTCAGTGACTTCCCAAGCTATCCTATGGTTTGACATTGATTTTGGAGAGATATTATTAGATGTTTCATCCTATCAATTTTATTAATTAGGGCAAACATTTGCATGACGCGGTCTTACAAATTGCCTTGAAGATAGGAGGGTTTATGTCACAATGAACGATAACCTCAGAGTTTAAAACAAGCTAGGGCTTAAATTGCACAACATGATTGTGAAATGACCTAAAGATGAGGTAAGGAATTATGTTGCACTAGGCAAATAACCTCGAAGTCCTATGGCTTGTTATTTAATTCTAAGGAAAGTTGTTGTTGTAGATCCACATGATGTTGTAAGATGCTACCCTCTAGTAACCAGAATCACACTACTTGGGGTGGAAACTAACAATGTGAAAATAATCATGCACATCCTAATGGAAGTTGAAATAAATAGGGGAACACAAATTATAGACCTTCATATTCACTGGACTCTAACAAATGATCGACAATTTGAGGATAAGAAGATGTCTATAGAAGATGTGGTATTGCAAATGGGAAACCAGATGCAAAGTTAAAATTCTATGATTAGAAACATAAAGAATAAGCTGGCACAAATTGCTAATTCTCTTAGCAATATACCCCAAGGTTAGATAGACAACCACCTTCATTTCCTCAAATTCTTAGAAAGCATGAGTTGCATAAACAATTTTTGAAGTTTATGGAAGTACTTGAAAAATTAATGAGAAATATTCCTTTCACTAAAGCTTTGGAACAAATGCCAAGTTATGCAAAATTTATGAAGGAGATATTAAAAAAAATGAAATTTGGGGATTATGAGATAGTTGCACTAAGTGAGGAGTGCAACGCTGCATTTCAGAAAAAGCTTCCTAAGAAACTTAAAGATCCTTCTAGCTTAACAATTCCTTGTGTATTTGGAGAAAGATTATGTGGATAAGCTTTATGCCATTTAGGATCGAACATTAATGTGACGGCTCTATCAATATTTAGAAGTTTAGGTTTAGACGATATTTCTCCCACAACTGTAACCCTACAATTAACTGATTGATCTATTATTTATCCAAGAGGGGTTATAGAAGAAGTGTTTGTTAAAGTGGATAAATTTATCTTTCTTATGGACTTTATTGTTTTAGATATGGAGGAAGATAAAGAAAATACCATTATTTTGGGGAGACCTTTTCTTGTTATTGGACAAGCTATGATAGATGTGCAAAAAGTTGACTATGAATATTAATGACCAGGAAGTCACTTTTAATGTGTTAAGGACTATGAAATATCCAATTGTAAGAAAATATGATGATTGTTTTTGGATGGATGAAATTGATTATCTAAGTAAAGAACATTTCCAAGAATATTTTGAGAGTAAGTTAACAGATGAGATCGAAAAGGACTTTCATGATGAGTCTAAAATGTTGTTTAAAAAAGACTGTATGTATTTTTAGGAGAGGTGTGAAATGATGGATGTTACCGAACATAGTAAACTTTTAATTCCATCTGTTGAAACATCTCATGAACTTAAAATTAATATACCTCATACAATTTTAAATCCTACCTATTTAGAGAATTCATCTAGACCACCAATCTTTATATCTTCATATTCGACACAATCATAAGGTGCACCTGAATTGAATGATAAAATCAATAAAATATCTCCTCTGAAAGAGTTATTCAAAATCACTGAATGGCATGTTCAATGGTATAACAAAATGATTGAGATTCTGATGCTAGGGCAGATTATTAATGCAATTAATAGTTACCCTCCAAAGATTTTACCTAATGACCCTGAGATAAACCCTAAGCAAATGAATGATGAGCAATATAAAGTTATCAAAAAGATATTTAGAAGAAAATTTAAAAATATGTTTTAAAAGAACTTCGAGTTGAAAGATGAGGATAAGGAGATTGAAAGACCAATGGAAGAATTTCCTAAAGAATTAGAAAAAACTTATTTCCTCAACTAAGATAAATATAGAAAGTCTACCTCTACTATTTACTCAGTACCAAAGGGAAGAATTATAAGATAACTTGAAACACAAGAGTAACCTTGAAGAACTTGATCCAGAATCTAAATTATATAGATGTAATTCGATCCAAAATTTGGGAGATCATGATATATCTTATAAAGATCCATTTTTTAAAAAAATTATGGATGATATTAATATGAAAATTGAGAAAACCGCTAGAAGAATATTTGATATAGAAGGAAATATGAGGAATAATGCTATGAATCAATTTGAAAAGGAAGAGCTGAAAGAAAATATTAAATTCGAGGACTTTATAAGAATCCCTGGATCTGGAAAAGATTGGGTGATTGATCAAGGATTACTTAATTAGAATTTTGATCCAGGTGGAATCATTTGTTAAACTGACAGCGTTAAACAAAGCGCTTTATGAGAGGCAACCCATAGTTATCAGTGTGATTTGATTTAGTGTGTGTGAGAGTTATGATTGTCAGTGTTGCATTGTGTTTGTTTTTGTGTGGATTGATTAGTTTGATTGATGTTTAGTAGATGTTTGGATTGTTAGTGGTTTTATTTGCTTTTTGTGTCATGAGGGAAATGATTTCTTAACTTCTTATTATGATTAGAATTGTATGTTTTCTATAGTAGTTGGATTAACTAATCCACTACAACTCAGGTTTTACCCAGACTTGAGTTTTAAAAGAGACATTATGAATTTATCAGTGAAATTTCCATCTCAATTTTGTTACTTCTTTTCACTAACTTTTTTTTCATTTGATAGAAGTAGCTGCCTATTTAATGAGTAACATGTGGATGATTTTACACTATCTTTATAAGTACTAGAGGCGCTTAATTAATGGGATATGGTAACACCTGAGGTTGGTGTTCGCGACCCAATGTATCAGGGATAATCTTATCTTTGGTATTAAAATTTATAAAATCATTTATAAGTACCCAATATATCTGTGTAGTGATTCCGTTAGAAATTTGAAGTAAGTAGTGAGATGTGATGAGATGGAGGAAGACCTCATTTATCTTATTTGTGTGTTTGTTTTTGTGTTACAATAATATATAGAACTTGAAGAACATTTTTATATTAATATGGTGATACCTATCTTTTAGTTAATTTCATTCTAGCATGTTTATTTTAGATTTACTTTCTACTGCATGTTTTCTATCCTAATAAATAATTGTATATGTTTATGATAGACATTTGTAGTAGATAGAATTTCTGAACTATTATTCTTCCTACTTATATATTTTGTACTAAATGTTATACATTTTAAAAATATCAAGTTTAGGGGTAAGAAGAAAAAAATAAAATTTTAAATTGAGTATACTTCTTTTTAGTTTAATATTATTGCAAACATATTTTAAGCTAGATTTGCTTTCTCTTGTAGTCATTCTATCCTGATTTTGAATCTATATGAATTTGATAGAATGTTGTAGTAGTTAGTAGATTTAACTTTCACTTTTTCTTCCTACTACATTTTATGGAATTGATTGCAAAATATTTAAAAATTTAAGTTTGGGGGGAAGAAAAATTTATTTAAAAGAATTGAAACTAAATTTTATTTATCCTCAATTAGCTATATTTAAAAAAATTAATTTAACATGACTTTTGGTATTAGAGGCTAACTTTTGATAACTATATCTGTGTTTCTAAATATATAGTAGACTTAAGTAAAAGTTTTTAATAATGAAAGTTGATTCTAGAGTTAAGATATTTGGACCAAAAGAAAAAGACTGTGCTTTTTCTATTTAAAGTAAAGGAAATTGTATTTTTGAAGTATTAAGGATCTTAGAGTTTCATGTAAGAAGAGAAGAATGAAGCTTTATGAAAAACTTTCAAAGCTAATATGAATTTATAAAGTGAAGGAATGTGAAAAGTTTTTAACTTTAAGAAGAGAATAGTTAAGTTCAAAATTATTAAATGCTATCCAGATATAGTAATCCTCACATGAAAAAAAAGAAAAAAGGATTAAAAATGATCCTAAAAGAAAAAAAAAAGAAAAAGAAAAGAAAAAGAAAAAGAAAAAGTAAAGTTTATGAGGAGAAGCTTGAGGAGATGCCTAATTTAAATTGGCTTCAATTGAATCAACTTGAGGAAGAAGGCTTTATTACATTTTATAAACTTGTATTTGAGTATTAGTATCCTTAATAATAAAGTTCTCATTGAGTTCTTTTTCATATGGATTTCTAAGTGACTTTAATATGACAAATTGCAATGATTTTTGAAATGAATAGAGAATCAGAAATCTTAAGACTTGACTACTAGATGTTCTTATACTTTTAGTTTTGACTTAAGTTGTTAAAAATTTTTTTCTTAAGTTGTACTATTATATTTAGTATACCAAATTATAGAAATTTGGAAGTTAAAATTTCTATGATTATTCATAACTTTTATGTAGTAAATGTGTTGCTTGAGGACAAGTAACAGTTATGTTTGAGGGATTTTGATATGCCTAAAAATGTATTCAATTTTTCATATGCTTTTAATGCATAAATTTGGTGATTTTCAATGATATTTCACTTTAAAGGAAGGCATTTTATATATTTTTGGTTTCAGGGACAAGAAATGGAGTTTGGGAAAAAAAGAAGCAAAAACGGTGCAATTTGGAGCAAAAACGAGCAAGAAAGAAAATTCTGTCCCAACACATTTTGATATGTATTTCTACGCTTAATCTCTTTTACACTTCTCACAAATTTTTGAATGAAATTATACTTTAAAAGTGTTTTTATGTTTATTTTGTAGTTCTATATGTTAGGAACACAACGCAACTGAAACAGGGCGAAACCGAGCTAAAACGGAGCCAAACGATGCAAAATGGTGAAGCTAGGCAAGGTAGGCTCCGACAGCGCCAGAGTGCAGAAAATGACGCCAAAATTGCACTGAAAGCACTTGAGACAGTTTGGACACGATTCTGGGCAAATTTCTAGAAGATTCAATGTATTTGAACTCTTTTTGGAAGGTTGCTTGAGGTATCTCTTGGGAAAAGTGGTGTGTGTGAGTGGAAAAATGTGGAGAATGTTTAAAGATCTTAGAATAGGAGTAAATTTTAGATTTCTACCTTTTTGGAGAGATTGGTGAGGGGATTTTGAGAGAATCTGTAATGAAATATTCTAGCATTGCATGGATCAGTGGTATTTTGGGCAAACTTGGGAATTTTGGCAAAGTTTAGGATTTCAAGGGTTTAGGTAATTTGGGGGTGTTTAGGGGCAAAAAAGCCAAGATGGGTATTTTTGATAGGATTGAGTAACTAATCACCCCAAATGAGCCATGAACCAAAGGAAATCCCATTTTGGGTCCTCTATGTACTGGTCATAGTTAAACTATATCCCTAGGGCTGGTAGGATTAGGGGACCATCTACACGAGTATCCCAAAAAGATCAAGGGACCTTGGCTAGAAATTTGAGCTTAGAGTTGTGAGTGATTATGAGTGTAGACGAGTGTAGTGAGTGCCTTAGCTCCAGACCAACACCGAGGGTCAGCCCTAAGGTCCACCAGTCCTAAGGCTGACTCATCTTGAGTTTTCGTTTTAGTGACCCCACCTACTAAGTACTTAGAGGTTAGGATCAATATGTGGAACTTAAAGTTGAGTAAAGAAGATGTTAGAATTTTTAGTGGTGAGGGTGCTTTTTCTAGTTTTCTAAGAATATTCAATAGGAAAATCCTATGGTTAGACTTTAGGCTACGAAAGAGGAAAAACTAGACCTCAACCAAAAGTGAGGTCAACACCTGCATACAAATTCAATGTGATCCATGAAAGCTCCCACGAATAGGCAAAAAAGTAATGCCTCATTACCCTCTGCATTGAAGCAGTTTGCCCAGAAGTGTGCAAGTGCTATCAAGGGATGCCCGTACCATCAGAATTCTTAAAGGTTGGTGGTACAAGATATAAGATGACATCAAATTTCCCTATAAATGGTCTATTATTTGAATTTGATGCACCCTCTTTCTATTGGGCTAAGGCTCCCTTAACTTGTTGTTTGACCAATTGTTTGATATTATTCTCTGACACCACTTTCTTAGTCGAAACCTTCTTCAACGACTCATCTCTATTGGCTGAAGCAACCTCTTTTTTTTCATATGTAATATGTACAATCTTTGGCTAGTTCACCTCTGGTGTTTCCATTTATTGTTATTGTGATTGTACCTGAATCTTAATCATGACAATCATCATCTCCTCCACTCTCTTTTCAAGATGAATAATTTGTTTGTCTCTTTATTGTATGACACTTTTACATTCCACCACGACATTCTCCTCAATGGAAAGTGGAGCATCACATGCAGATGACATTGCTTGGGTCTTAAAAATGTTGATTCAGGTGAATTCTTCATCAATGTAGTCTACCAAATCATTATCCTCATCGCCAAAATGCATTTCTCTATCTTTTGCAAATTTCATAATCTTAGCTCTAAGTTTTCCCAGTTTAACATTTACTTGCTTCCCTTTAGTTATCTTGAGATCCACAGGAACTTTTTGAAGGTCCTTTCTTTCGGTGAATGACTCTAGAGCGGCTATAACAGCAATGATAGGAGCATCAGACTCAAGATCCATTTTTAGAGAATGCTTCCCTCACCCTTCCAAATAACTGGCCTGGTGAACTTAGGTACCCACACTTTCTTCCTTGACTTTCATGCCTTAAAATTGTGTGTCTCAGTATTGACATCATTGTGTCAAAAGGAAGTGTGCTCTCTAACGCGTGGACCCTATACGGTAGTGAAAGGCCTTTTTTCCCATATTAATCTTTAGAGGTTCTTTACAAATGGCAGTAGGAAATACACTCAGACTCAAGCAAGGCTGAATTGAGTTGTGCTCTGTGGGTCTTTGAAAAATGGAGTTAGCTTCCGTGATGATGATAATGGTATCGACAAGGTCTCCCAAATGAAATTTGGCGGGAATGTGGGATGGTGGTGCCTTCATTTGTTTCTGGAAATTGCGAATGTGTTTTTCTATTCTTAAAATTTTAGCTTTCATTTGTGAGGACACAACACATCTCATCCTTCTCAACAACTCAGGAACAAAACATTGTTCTTTCTCGACTAGCTTTTCAAAACTTAATGAACTCAGCTCAGGGTGTGGGTATCTCCTTTCTCAATGTTTCCATGAGACGGTGGCAATGCAGAAACATTCCAATAAATAATCTCTTCTCTTGTAGAAGTGGATAGCGGATGAAACTTGCCCCCTTTAAGGAGATATGGTGTCTCAAGCTCTCCAGTCTCTTTTACCTTATGAGTTGCCTTGACATGGGCCAATGTTGCGGTCCTTGCTTTTACAACTTTTAAAATATTTTGGTTGTGGTTTCTCTTCTATGAACTATTTAACAACACATCATTTGAGAAGAAAAAATCTTGAAAATTTACTATGGAGGTTCAAAAACATCAATAGAATCTTCCTCATACAGATTCTCTTTCCCTTTGATGAACAAAACAGTTGGCGTAGTGACAGTGAATCTGACAACAATAGTGGTGATGACTCTTCTTGGTACATGAACAAACTATTTCATAGATACAAGAGCAACAGACTTAGCTGGAGTGTCCCTGCTCATTGATTTCTTAAATTTAGGCAAATCAGGCTTGTTGTTTAGGTCATACTTGACAACGGGTTCAGCTACTTCTGGTGGGGTGGACTTTATGATTACGTACAATACTTTTCCAAGTATGACTTTGACCTCGTCGGTGGAGTGTAGCTTTGTCATGGGATAGGCATCCGATGAACGAAAATATCAACTTTTATGATACCATTGCAGGTGCTAGTTGAAGTGTTCCAAAAGCTAGCAATGGCCTATACCTCGTAATTCTAGCAAGAATACTAAAATTAATAAAGGTGGTTGTATGAACTATGCAATCTCTTTATGTATTTTTGTTTTGTTATGTATTATGTATTCTTTTGCTTTATTTTGAAGTTTTTTCTTTTTTTATTTTCAGATTTTGGAGTGTAATTTTCATATTTTTAACAAATTTTGCTTAATTTTGGAATTTAAATGAAAGGTACGCAGCTTTGGTTTGACTTGCCAATAGCAAGTCAAACCTTGGAGATGTTGAGTAAAACTAAAATTCAGGACCTAGTGCTGGGATGCCTTCACAATGCACCTTGCTTACACCTCTATTAGGGGCCTGACCCCTTATGAAAGTTTAAACATTACTAAGCCCCTATGTTTAAGGATGGTTAAACAGAGGGTCCTAGAATCAAAGGAGAGTTGATTGTGTCTGTCTAAGAAAGAAATGAGTGAAGCATGCCAAAAAAAAATGGTAATCTAGACCATGAGGGACATGAACACATTACCGATGTATGAAGAGAAAACCTCATGATCATAATGAAGAGAAAAGCTAGTCCCTAACGACATTGCNAAGTCCTATGGCTAGACCTAGGCTACTAAAGAAGTTTCTAGACCTCAACCAAAAGTGAGGTCAACAGTAACATTAGGAGCTTTCTACACATAAATCATTAGAGAAATTGTTGGGTAATGAATTTTTTAAATAAATACAAAACCAAAATATTAAACAAACACAATATTTCCTAACACAACCACAATATTAAACAATACAATTACAATTAAATTGCAAAAATAAAAATCACATTACATTACAATCCACAAAATACTACTCAGCATCTATTATACTACAAATGCAAACTTAACTACCGCACTAACTTTATAACAAAAATTAAAAATTATCCAAGTACAACTTAACAATAAAAATGAAAATTCAAATACACACAAACATCTATTTCTATTACAAAAGATCACAAAAATAAAAGTACAAGTACATCAATTACATCAGATATCAAAATCCCAAACTCTGTCTTCATCTCCTTGATCAGCTGGTGGATCGGGCTGATACTGAGTATATTGAGGGCACTCAGGAAAAGTAATATCAGGCTCACCTCTGTAGTGTCGGGTCTGAGCTTCGTAATAAGCTATATCAAAATTTAAATGCCTTTCAAGGTACTCCCTATCGTAATCATGTTGACATTCTAAACCTTCAATCCTTTCATTTATTAATTCAATGCTCTTCCGCTGCAAGGTCAACTCATTCATCAAATCATTCAAAGTAGTGGAACTAGAAGGTGGAAGGTCATAACTTGTAGAGGGAACATCTCTACTAGTAGAAGGTTCTTAGAACTAGAAGGTGGAAGGTCATAACTTGTAGAGGGGACATCTCTACTAGTATAAGGTTCTTGTCTAGAAGGTGGAAGGTCATAACTTGTAGAGGGGACATCTCTACTAGTAGAAGGTTCTTGGCTCCTACTTCCAGTTCTCCATTTCTCATGTGATTCATAAGTTTTCAAATTTGTTTTTCTAATGGGTTTCAAGGGAAAACCCATTCCTCATCTCCTTCAGCTTTTACTCCAGAAAGTTGGCAAAGTGCATAAATAAGGCCAGGATGTCCTAGACCTCCACTTGTTTCACTCCTTGTCGTAGTCAATATATGCTTAAAAATAATTCTCCCCACATTTATAGTTCTATTATTCTGAATATAAAAATTTAGAATAGCTCTATCTCTAGTTACCTCACTATGGTGATAGGTCGGTAATAGAGTAGAGGAAATATAATAGTGTCACGCCTTAGAGGTGGCATTCAACATGGAAGCAAAAAAATTTACCCATTCTCGTTGCTTAATCTTACACGTTCCCTTCCCATCAGTGAGAAAGTTAATCACATCATTCAGAGGGCCTTCCATAGTACTGAAGGATTCATAATGGCAGCTATAAGAGTCTAGGACTTTGTAAAAGGTGTTAATGCGGGCGACATTAAATTCAACAGGAAATCCATGCACTTGAACGATTCCATCTTCAGAATAGAATACGTTCACATAGAATTCCTTCACAATATTTGCAACAACTTTATTAGTCGTGTAACAGAAGTTTTCCCACCTCTGCTCGGCAATAACTCATTCAATTTCTCCTCCCAAAAACTCGATCTTGTATACACTTCTTTCCTTCAAATACAGAAGTAAATCTTGATTGAGCCTTCACATTAACAAAGCGAGACTCGTCAAACTCAAGTCATCTCTTTTGTCATGGAGCCATTTCAATCTAATCACAATCATAGAAAAATTCCAAAATATACTTCAAATATGCAAATAATGGCTTCCAAAAGTAATTCTAAGAGTTCAACACTAAATTCCATGAATTTCTTCCCAATACTTTCTTCACATTCTCAAAATTTTTGGATCTCTTCAATGTGGAAGACATTACTAAGTTCCATCAATTTCTTCCCAATATTTTCTTCACATTCTCAAATTTTTGGGATCTCCTAAATGTGGAAGAAATCATTTCTGCCCAATATTTTCTTCACATTCTCAAAATTTTTGGATCTCCTCAATGTGGAAGAAATCCATAGTGAAAATCAAATATTTTTAGCTTTTGGAGTGAAGCTCTTACCTAGAGATGATCAAATCCGGTGTCAAAAAGCCTTGAAATCACCCCAAATCTAAGATCTCTCAAGCCCTAGGTCAAAAATTGGGTATTTAGGAGGAAGGGGATGATGAATAGTGGCGTTTGACTGGTCAAAATCATGGTTAAAGGTGTTTTTTTGTAAACTCACCGTCGGCAGGGTGTTCGGCACCGTCAGCGCGCTTTATTAAAAACTAAACATAACTCTCGGGAAAAATCCGCCATCAGCGGCGTCGAGGGCGCCGTCGGCGGGCTCCATTGATTTGGTTCAATTTCCAAATTTTTGAGATTTCAATCAATTTCAAGCCTAAACGACAGCTATTCAATCACAATAGACATAATTTTAAGTGATTAAATGATGTACTTATCACAAATAAACTTTCACAACCCAAAACATCACATTTATATATAAATTCCAATTTTTCTCTATGGATCCAATGCTTATGATGATTCAAGGGTAAATAAGAGTAGTAGAGCTTGATACTACCACAAACTAATGATAATTTCAAATAAAAACTACTATAATTTTAATAAAAGTAAAGATAAATATGGGTTGCCTCCCATAAAGCACTTGGTTTAACGTCGTCAGCTCGACCTATTCAGGTGTTATTTAGGTTGACTGATCATTAAAACCTCTTTAAAATTTGGCATTTTACCCTCAAAATATGGTTTTAATCTGTGTCTATTTACTTTAAATATATTTTCAGTCTTCTGATCTTCAATTTCAACAGCTCCGTAAGTTTAAACTTGAGTCATAGTAAAGGGTCCTAACCAATGAGACTTCAATTTCCCAGGAAATAACTTCAGCCTAGTATTGTAATGCAAAACTTTTTGTCCTGGTTCAAAGTTCTTCTGGTTAATCTTTCGATCATGCCATAACTTTAGTTTTTTCTTATAAATTCTGTTGTTATCATAAGATTCATTTCTTAATTCTTCCAATTCATTTAATTGTAACAATCTGTTCATTCTATCGTTATCATAAGATTGATTTCTTAATTCTTCCAATTCATTCATTTGTAACAATCTTTTCTTTTATCGTTATCATAAGATTCATTTCTTAATTCTTCTAATTCATTCATTTGTAATAATCTCCTCTCTATCATAAGACTCATTTCTTAATTCTTCCAATTCATTTAATTGTAACAATCTCTTCTTAAGTTGTTATAATAAGACTCATTTCTTAATTCTTCCAATTCATTTAAGATTCATTTCTTAATTCTTCCAATTCATTTAGTTGTAACAATCTCTTCTTACAAGCATCTTTATAATTATAATTGAATTCTTTAATCGCCCAACATGCTTTATGCTCCAATTCTACTGGTAAGTGATAAGTATTTCCAAAAATTAGCCTGTTAGGAGTCATTCCAATAGGAGTTTTATAAGCAGTCCTGTAAGCCCATAATGCGGTTTCTAGTCTAGTGGACCAATCTACTCTACTAGGGTTTACAGTTTTTTTAAGTATATGTTTAATCTCTCTATTAGAAACTTCAGCAAACCTACTGATCTGAGGATGATAGGCAGTAGCTATTCTATGAATAATATTAAATTTTTCTGTCAATCTCTGAATGTATCTATTCTTAAAATGGGATCTTCCATCAGTGATAATCATTCTAGGCATTCCGTATCTGATGAATATTTTTCATTAAAAACCTTGAAACACTTTTAGCATCACAACGAGGTAAAGCTTGTGCTTAAATCCATTTTAAAACATAGTCTACTGCAATTAATATATATAAGTCCCCAAATGAAGGAATAAATGGTCCCATAAAATCTAATCCCCAAACATCAAAGATCTCAACTTCTAAAATGAAATTTAGAGGCATTTCATTTCTTCTAGATATAATACCTACTCGTTGCCATTGATCACAAGTTTTTTATGTATCTATAAACATCTCTAAAGATAGTAGGTCGATAAAATTCATCTTGTAAAATTTTATAAGCAGTTTTATCAATCCTAAAATGCCTCCAAATTCTAAATGACATTTCTAAATGATTAGTTCAGTTTCTTCATAAGGTACACATCTTCTCATAATAAGATCCATAGCTTGTAAAATTGTATAAGCAGTTTTATCAATCCCAAAATGTCCTCCAAATTCAGAATCATGAACTGAATGATTAGCTCAGTTTCTTCATAAGGTACACATCTTCTCATAATCAGATCCTTACATTATTTATATAAAATTGACCTATCTACTCTATTAGGGTTTTTAGTCTTTTCAAGTATTTGTTTAATCTCTCTATTAGAAATTTTAGCTAACCCACTGGTTTGAGGATGATAGGTAGTAGAGATTCTATGAATAATATTAAATTTTTTTGTCAGTCTCTGAATGTATCTAATCCTAAAATGGGATACTCTGTGAGTGATAATCATTCTAGACATTCTGTATCTAGTGAAAATATTTTTCATTAAAAATTTTGAAACACTTTTAGGATCACAACGAGGAAAAGCTTGTGCTTCAATCCACTTAGAAACGTATTCTACTGCAATTAATTTGTATAAGCTCAAATGAAGGAATAAATGGTCCCATAAAATCTAATCCCCAAACGTTAAAGATCTCAACTTATCCAAATGAAGGAATAAATGGTCCCATAAGATCTAATCCCTAAACATCAAAGATCTCAACTTCTAACATGAAATTCAGAGGCATTTCATTTCAGTCTACTGCAATTAATATATATAAGTTCCCAAATGAAGGAATAATTGGTCCCATAAAATCTAGACTGCAATTAATATGTATAAGTTCCCAAATGAAGGAATAAATGGTCCCATGAAATCTAATTTTAGAAACGTAGTCTACTGCAATTAATATATATGTAAGTTTCCAAATGAAGGAATAAATGGTCCCATAAAATCTAATCCCTAAACATCAAAGATCTCAACTTCTAACATGAAATTCAGAGGCATTTCATTTCTTCTAGATATATTGACTACTCGTTGACATCGCTCACAAGTTTTTATATATCTATAAACATCTCTAAAGATAGCAGACCAATAAAATCCAGCTTGTAAAATTTTATAAGCAGTTTTATCAATCCCAAAATGTCCTCCAAATTCAGAATCATGATATTTCTGAATGACTAGCTAAGTTTTTTCATAAGTTACACATCTTCTCATAATCAGATCCTTACATTTTTTATATAAATAAGGCTCATCCCAAAAATATGCTTTCGCATCATGAATTAATTTCCTTTATTGTTGCAGTGTCAGCATGTCATACCAAAAATATGCTTTCACATCATGAATGAATTTCCTTTGTTGTTGTAGTGTCAGCATAAGGCTCATCCCAAAAATATGCTTTCGCATCATGAATGAATTTTCTTTATTATTGCAATGTTAGTATATGTGACAAAATATCACTTACAATATAGTTAACAATATCAGCATACCATGGTATTTTCCACTCATTAACATTATAAAGTTATTCATCAGGGAAACTGTCTGTAATTTCATTGTCGGTGCCAGATATATTATGATCTAATCTCGACAAATGATCAGCAATTTGATTATCAGTTCCCTTTCTATCAATAACCACAAGATGAAATTCTTGCATCGAAGTCATCCATCTAATTAACCTTAGTTTGGCATCCTTCTTTTGCATTAGATATTTAATAGCAGAGTGATCATGTGCACAACACATTTAGTCCCAATTAAATAAGATCTAAATTTGTCAAAAACATACACAATATGTGCACAACACATTTAGCTCCAATTAAATAAGATCTAAATTTATCTAAAGCATACACAATGATCAGTAACTCTTTTTCAGTAATAGTATAGTTAATTTATGCATCATTAAGAGTTTTAATGGCTAGTAACTCTTTTTTAGTAACAGTATAATTAATTTGTGCATCATTAAGAGTTTTACTAGAAGTATATAACTTTAAAAATCTTTTCATACCTTTGTCCAAAGACAGCTCCAATAGCATAATCAATAGCATCTTTCTTTTTCAGTAACAGTATAGTTAATTTGTGCATCATTAAGAATTTTACTAGCGTAGTATATGACTTTAAAAATCTTTTCATACCTTTGTCCAAGAACAACTCCAATAACATAATCACTAGCATCACACATCAGTATAATATAGTTAATTTGTGCATCATTAAGAGTTTTACTAGCGTAGTATATAACTTTAAAAAAAATTCAGTAAGAGTATAGTTAATTTGTGCATCATTAAGAGTTTTACTAGCGTAGTATATAACTTTAATAATCTTTTCCTTTGTCCAAGGACAGCTCCAATAGCATAATCACTAGCATCACACATCAATTCAAATGGTTTTTTGTCCAAGAACAGCTCCAATAGCATAATCACTAGCATCACACATCAGTTCAAATGATTTCTTTGCATCATTAAGAGTTTTACTAGCGTCGTATATAACTTTAAAAATCTTTTCATACCTTTGTCCAAGGCAGCCTCGAGTTTTACTAGCGTACTATATAACTTTAAAAATCTTTTCATACTTTTGTCCAAGAACAGCTCCAATAACATAGATCACTAGCATCACACATCAGTTCAAATGGTTTCTCCCAGTTCGGTGAAACTATAATAGGGGTTGTGATTAATTTTTCTTTTAATAACTAAAAGGCAATTAAACAGCNTTTCTTGTTCAGAATATCTTTCATAAATTTCACATAATTGGGCATTTGCTTTAAAGCTTCTATGAAGGAAATGTTTACCGTTAACTTCTTAAGAATTTCTAAAAATTTGGAGAATTATTTATTCTGTTTGTGTTGCTTTAATCTTTGAGGAAACGGTGGTGGAGGTTTCTCCATAGTAATTTTCATCGGTGTAAGTGGATATTCTAAATTTGGGTATTCATGATCCTTTTCTTTATCGATATCCACTTTCTCTTTTTCAGTTTCTTTTTCTTTCTGTACTCTTGTTTCCAATTCTTTTCCACATCATAATTGTATCGCTTTTATCTATTCTTTTTCTTGATCTTTAGGATTTGGTTCCACAGTACTAGGAAAAGTTCCTAATGTTCGGTTACTAAGCACAGTAGCGATATGCCCTAATTGATTTTCAATATTCTTAATATCAGTTCCTTTATTTTATAATTGATTTCCTTAAATTTGTAATTGATTTCCTTGAATTTGTAATTAATTTCCTTGATTTTATAATTGTTGACCCATGTTTAATATCAGATCTTCCATAGACAACTTCTTTTCCTTAATTTTAGTGTTAATGTTAAATCCTGGAGGATAAGAAGGTCTATAGTTAACATTTCCTCGATTGGATGAATTTCCTAATGGGTTCACTGGGTTGTTCGCCCACTGTTGATTTGNTCCAAAATTTTATGCCCTAACATAATTCCTCCTGCAACCATAAATTGACATTTCTCCTAATTCATAACCAAATTAGTTATTTCGCATAACTCCAACACTTTTTCAAGATAATTTAAGCATGCGTCAAATGATGTTCCAAATACAAAGAAATCATCCATAAATACTTCCAATCCATCATCAATTAACTTACTAAATATGGACATCATACATCTCTGGAATGTTGCAGGTGCATTACATAATCCAAAATGCATTCTTCGAAAAGCAAAAGTTCCAAAAGGACTAGTTAATGTGTCTTTTCTTGATCCTCAAGAGCAATAGGAATTTGATGGTAACCGGTATATCCATCTTAAAAACAAAAATATTTGTGCCTAGCAAGTCATCTACTATTTGCTAAAAAGGGTAAAGGGAAGTGATCTTTCCTGGTGGAAGAGTTTAATTTTCTATAATCAATGCAAATATGCCACCCAATAACTTGTCTGATAGGTATTAATTTGTTATTTTCTTTTATCTCAACAGTCACTGCTCTTTTCTTAGGAACACAATGAATTGGAATTACCCATGCACTATCTAAAATAGGATATATAATTCCAATATCTAACCATTTCAAAATTTCTTTCTTAACTACTTCTTTCATCATTGGATTTAATCTCCTTTGTTGATCAACTCTCGGTTTGATTGTTCATCTAATATAATTCTGTGCATACAGATCGAAGGACTGATTCCCTTAATATCAGCTGAAGTCCAACCAAAAGCTTTCTTATATCTTTTCAATGTATGTTCACTAATTTCCATGCGAAAATATTCATTATCTCTTTCAACAGTAGTGTATTTAGATTTCGGATGTTCACTAATTTCCATGCGAAAACATTCATTATCTCTTTCAATAGCAGAGTATTTCATAGATTTCAAATGTTAAAAGTCACTTCTTGATCATTAACTCTCATAGTTAATTCTCCTTTTTGAACATCTACTTCAGTAGATGTTCAATAATTTTCATGCGAAAACATTCAATATCTCTTTCAACAGCAGGGTATTTCATAGATTTTGCAATGTTAAAAGCCACTTCTTGATCATTAACTCTCATAGTTAATTCTCCTTTTTGAACATCTATCATAGCTTTTCGAGTACTTCTTGATCATTAACTCTCATAGTTAATTCTCCTTTTTGAACATCTATCATAGCTTTTCCGGCTTCTTGATCATTAACTCTCATAGTTAATTCTCCTTTTTGAACATCTATCATAGCTTTTCCAATTCTTGATCGTTAACTCTCATAGTTAATTCTCCTTTTTGAACATCTATCATAGCTTTTCCATGATCATTAACTCTCATAGTTAATTCTCCTTTTTAAACATCTATCATAGCTTTTCCAGTAGCTAAAAATGATCTCCCTCTCATAGTTAACTCTCCTTTTTGAACATCTATCATAGCTTTTCCAGTAGCTAAAAATGGTGTTCATAGTTAATTCTCCTTTTTGAACATCTATCATAGCTTTTCCAGTAGCTAAAAATGGTCTTTTTATCTCTTTCAACAGCAAGGTATTTCATAGATTTTACAATATTAAAAGTCACTTCTTGATCGTTTACTCTCATTAATTCTCCTTTTTGAACATCTATCATAGCTTTTCCAGTAGCTAAAAATGGTCTCCCTAAAACGATTCTTCTTTTTGAACATCTATCATAGCTTTTCCAGTAGCTAAAAATGGTCTCCCTAAAATGATAAGTATTTCTTTATCTTCCTCCATATCCTTTTTGAACATCTATCATAGCTTTTCCAGTAGCTAAAAATGGTCTCCCTAAAATGATAGATTTATCTTCCTCCATATCTAAAACAATGAAATCCACAGGAAAGATAAATTTATCCACTTTTATTCCTCCATATCTAAAACAATGAAATCCACATGAAAGATAAATTTATCAACTTTTACTAACACACATCTTCTTNTGAAGAATAATTCATCCCATAATGATCTATTTTCTTTGATATTGCAGCAATCTGTGAAGCTAACATAGATATCACATTTCATGGATACTAGCTACTCTTTTAGGATTTACCCATTCAGAGGGTCATTGAAAATTGTTGGTCATGGATACTAGCTACTCTTTTAGGATTTACCCTTTCAGAGGGCCATTAAAAATTATTGGTAGTCATCTCTTCTATTAACAAATAAGCCTCATTAAAAGGTTTTGACATTAAAGAACCACCAGCCGCAGCATCTATAATCGATCTAAGTGATCCCACTAATCAATTATAAAAAGTTTGAATTATCAACCAATCTGATAACGAATGATGAGGGCATTTCCAAAGAAGATATTTAAATCTCTCCCAAGCTTCATATATTGACTCTCCATCAATTTGATAGAACGATGTTATGTCATTTCTAACTTTATCAGTTTTGGATGGAGAGAAATATTTGGATAGAAACTTCTGTGAAAGTTCTCCCCAAGTTCTAATAGATCTTGGTGCTAGCGAATTTAACCACATCTTAGCTTTATCCCTCAGTGAAAAAGGAAAAAAGTCTAAGTCTAACTGCATCGTTTGAAACTCTATCATATTTAAAAGTAGCTCACAGTTCTAAAAAACTAGTGATGTGTAAATTAAGATCTTCATTGTATGTACCTCCAAATTGATTGTTTTGTACCATTTAGATAATAGCAGATTTAAGCTCAAATGAATTAGCAGCTACATCAGGATTTTTGATAGATAAGTGGATTTCATCTGCTGTAGAATTTGCATAATCTCGTAAGGGTCTAGGTTGGTGTTCATTTTCTAATCCTTGTTTTTTCATGTTGTTTTCCATTATATTGGAATTTCTAGGTTCTCTCCTCATTCTTCTAATTTTTCTAACAGTGCATTCTAATTCCAAATCCTCGGATATAAGATTTTCAGGTCCAAATTTATGCATACAATTTGAAATTAGTACACAGTAAGACAGTTAACTAAAATATGAAAATAAGTTGCAATTCAAGTAAAAATTTCCTAATAATCCTAATTTGTTCGTTACACTAATTGTGATTTTTTCTTACTCACTCCCCAGCAACGGCGCCAAAACCCTGACAGCGACTTTATATATGCTTAAAAATATAAGTAATTAATATTGCTGCTAAAGGATTTAATTCCTCGGCAACTGTACCAAAACTTAATAACAGTTATGGATTCGATAAAAATGGATGTAATAAATATTCACTAATTGTAAAGTCACACTTATCAACGCAAGTATACGTATCACTCAAGTAATATAGGGCTCTAATAGAGTCGCCAAAAACTTGATAACAGTTATAGATTTGATAAAGATGTGTATAAAATATTCAATAATTGTGCAAAATCATATATATATATATATGATTATAAAGATGTATAGATATAATATTCAATAATGTTAAAGTCAAACTTATCAATGCAAGTATACGTATCGCTCAAGTAATATAAGGCTCTAATGGAGTCCTAGATATTGATCCCACAGGAAGTAATATTAGAAACTACGAACTAAGATTTTAGAAAAGCAATACTTTAATCGCAACAATGAAGTTCAATTTGCTTATCTATCACTAATAGGCAATTCAATTAAATATGTAATTTTTTAATATCTCTTAAATAACTAATTATACTAATGAGGTTTTTAATGTGATATTCAATATATAAGAAAATATCCTTCTACTTGTCAAGAAATTATAGTGAATGGATAAAATGAATAAGTTTAATTTGTATTGTGTCATATAGGAGCATACCTATTCTTTACCCTTTGGTCCAGGCATAAAGAACATTAACTAATCTTATGCTTGTTTACTGAATCTGTGGCTAGGCTGGGAGGATATTAGCTGTCACTTCGGAGCTCCCACTTTCCCCTCACCTGAGGGCTAACATCTACACTTCAACACCCAAACGATAGGACTGAATTGGGGATTTTATTGCCTGAGGGCTAACATCTACACTTCAACACCCAAATGATAGGACCAAATTGAGGATTTTAGCTTTCCACTCTAAAATCTCCAATTCTACGCTCGATAATTTTTATTTCCCTATTTATTTGCACCAAATTGGGGATTTTAGTCTGTCACTCTAAAATCTCCAATTCTACGCTCGATAATTTTTTTTCCATATTTATTTGCACCCAACTTTTCACTCTAAAATCTCCAATTCTACGCCCGATAATTTTATTTCCCTATTTATTTGCACCCAACTTTCCTCTAAAATCTCCAATTCTACGCCTGATAATTTTATTTCCCTATTTATTTGCACCCAACTTCTAATCTAAAATCTCCAATTCTACGCCCGATAATATTATTTCCCTATTTATTTGCACCCAACTTCCGAGGGCTTTGAAAATCTCCAATTCTACGCCCGATAATATTATTTCCCTATTTATTTGCACCCAACTTCCAAGAGAAATCTCCAATTCTACGCCCGATAATTTTATTTCCCTATTTATTTGCACCCAATTTCCAAGGACTTTGACCTCTGATGCCCGATAATATTATTTCCCTATTTATTTGCACCCAACTTCCCTCTAAAATCTCCAATTCTACGCCTGATAATTTTATTTCCCTATTTATTTGCACCCAACTTCTAATCTAAAATCTCCAATTCTACGCCCGATAATATTATTTCCCTATTTATTTGCACCCAACTTCCGAGGGCTTTGAAAATCTCCAATTCTACGCCCGATAATATTATTTCCCTATTTATTTGCACCCAACTTCCAAGAGAAATCTCCAATTCTACGCCCGATAATATTATTTTCCTATTTATTTGCACCCAACTTCCAAGGTTTCCAAATCTATGCCCGATAATATTATTTCCCTATTTATTTGCACCCAACTTCCAAGGGCTTAACCTCCCTAAATCTTGGATGTAATCTTCACTTTAGTTGTAAAACTCAACATATTTTAACAAATTACTCCCTGAATCTTGGATGTAATCTTCACTTTAGTTGTAAAACTCAACATATTTTAACAAATTTATCCCTGAATCTTGGATGTAATATTCACTTTAGTTGTAAAACTCAACATATTTTAACAAATCAAATATCTCCAATTCTACTCCCGATAATTTTATTTCCTTATTTATTTGCACCCAACTTCCAAGGGCTTTGACCTCCAAAATCTCCAATTCTATGCCCGATAATTTCATTTCCCTATTTATTTGCACCCAATTTCTAAGGGCTTTGACCTCCCAATTCTTGAGATGTAATCTTCACTTTAGTTGTAAAACTCAACATATTTTAACAGATCAATTGACCAGATTGGTAAACTTCACTTTAGTTGTAAAACTCAACATATTTTAACAAATCAATTGGCTAGATTGAAAGTAAATTAAGATCAAAGTGAAAAGATCATCACAATTTCTTAAACATTTTCATGGTTTCACCAATTCAAATTACCATTTCACAAATCTCTAGACAAGGAGAACGACACTACTCAGATCTCATGGGAAAAACACAACAAAACTCAGAATTCATATATAAAATCAAAGTCAGACAAACTACAACAAGTAAATAAACTTATCTCTAATTTCTCCCCAAGAAAACTCCTCGAAGTTCCTCTGAATCTCTTCCTTTCTTTACAGCACACAAAATTCCTGTTCAAAGGCTCCTCGAAGTTCCTCTGAATCTCTTTCTTTCTTTACAGCACACAGAATTCTTCTTCGAAGTGGAAGGAGGAAGAAATCTCTCACTTTCCCTCCACTCTTACAATCTCTTGAAGAATTCCTCACAATTGTTACACTCTACGGAAAGAAATCTCTCACTTCCCTCCACTCTTACAATCTCTCAAAGAATTCCTCACAATTTAGACTCTCTACACTTTTTTCACACTTCAATTTTGAGTCTCCCTCAACCTTCAGGACCTTTCTAACCTCCAAGACCTTCAGGCTGTCTTCAATTTTTGGCTAAAATCTTCTTTTAAAGTTGTGGATGAGCTTTTCCAAGAGTTACCTAAGCACCCCTCCAAAATTCGTCCTCATCCAAAGCCTGATTGGACATAACTGCCGATCTCACCATCGACGGCCTCGAGGGCATTGTCGGTGAGCCTTCTAAGTGAATTAATTCTGGAGTGTCGGGAAAATCTCGCCATCGGTGTCGTTGGGCTCGCCGTTGGCGCCCTAGTTCAATTCTTCACATTTTGGTCCGTTTTGCTCCAAATTCACTCCTTTTTGCATATTTTTGCTCTAATGACCATAATTCATCATTTCTGCAACAAAACATCAAAAATACCTTTCTTTAAAGTGCAATATCATCAAAAACAGTATAAAATAGGTATGCAAATCTCAACATATTTTCCTTCGGTCAATGACACCGTTCTAGGTGCTAGTTGAAGTGTTCCAAAAGCTAGCAACAGCATATACCTCATAATTTTAGCAAGAATACTAAATTAATAAAGGTGGTTGTATGAACTATGCAATCTCTTTATTTATTTTTGTTTTGTTATGTGTTATGTATTCTTTTTCTTTATTTTGAAGTATTTTTCTATCTTTATTTCTAGATTTTGGAGTGTAATTTTCATATTTTTAACAAATTTTGCTTAATTTTGGCATTTAAACGAAAGGTACGCAAGCTTTGCATTGATTTGCCAATAACAAGTCAAACCTTAGAGATGTGGAGTAAAACTGAAATTCAGGACCCAATGCTGGGATGACTTCACAATGCACCTTTCTTACAACTCTATTAGGGGCCTGACCCCTTATAAAAATTTAAACATTACTGAGCCCCTCTGTTTAAGGATGGTTGAACAGAGGGTCCTAGAATCAAAGGAGAGTTGATGGTGTATGTCCAAGAAAGAAATGAGTGAAGCATGCCAATAAAAGAATGGTAATCTAGACCGTGAGGGACATGGACACATTACTGGTTGATGAAGACAAAACCTCATGATCATAATGAAGAGAAAAGCTAGTCCCTAACGACATTGCCATAAACTATCGACTGCAAAATTCTCTTGAAGATTTTGTTTTGGATATAATATATATATATATATATAT